>CM051273.1:8047489-8214980 GCA_027921565.1 Artemia sinica
TGGTTTCTACGTCATCGTTGTGAAGACACTGGGTGTTATGATTATAAGCCCACTGATTTTTATTTGGCTGTGACGGAATGTGATTCGATACTTGAGGACACTGTTTGTGAAATTGCTTCAAATAAGCAAATTGAAACATGTGAATTCTATAGAATGAATGAGAATAGTATCATTGACTATACAAAGAGATATGACAAGAGTGAAGTCACACTCTACTGTAGAAAATGTGACCCTGACATTGCACTACATCAGGATCAGTACACTGTGAATTCAGATAATCTACCTGCACTAGTTGTTGTCGACAAATACCTAGTAGTGGATGAAATCTAAAGAGTAGAAAAGTCGTTTTATCATGTATATAAATTTTTTTTTTATTAATAAACAATTTCACATACATCTTTAGAACATTTAATTCTTAGGGCACTAAAATCAATATTAAATACACTTGTAAGTACATTCTCCACTAGAAAGTCATTCAATTGATGTAAGTCAACGTAGATATTGAGAAACTGCTTGTAGGTGTAGCCACGACATCTGAACATGAAAAAGAGTAGTGACTGAAAGCCACATGTCTTAGTCGTTAAATCCTGTACTCTTCGTTGATTTTGAATAATGGTTTTCCCCCTGCTTTCAATAAAGTTGCTGATGTATGGAGCGTAGAATTTATACGATAGAACAAGAGGATCAAAAAATTCAATATTCTTCGCTGTTTGAAAGATGCATAACCAATGACCGGTCTTCAAAGTCGATGGACTGCTATTGACAATGATTAGGGTATTGTTAACACTTGGAATTTTTTCAATGAAGTCCGAAGGTATGCAATAGGACTTGTACTGGGACATGTATGGATCCATACTAAATACGTTGATTATTTGGTTTGTGTTCATGGTGCTAGGTCTAGTAGAACACTGCCGTCGGGTGTGATTTCCCAATAGGTTTCAAATTGACTCAGTGATATTAGCGTGATACTCTCAGTCAGAGCATTGGCAAATGTACACTCTAAACGTACATTCCCTGTTCGTACTATGCTCATATCCTGTGTGCCAGACAAGTCCAAAACAATAACCCCATGATTTTTTGAAAACATTGAATCGGTTATTCCATTTTCAAATAGTTGAGAGTCATGATCTAGGGATTGCATGGTCAACTCGTACAGAGTTCTATAGGATTTTTTGTCAAATGATAGAGTGTACAGTGGAATACCATTCACTTTGCACACGAGGCTAGATAGACCGAAAAAATTAAAATCATGGGGGGATTCAGTCCAGGATCCAACGGCACTACCACTCTTCACAAAGGCCAAAGCCAATTTTGATGGGATTTCTCCATTGATAAATGATGAATCGCTATAGCTACGAGAGCCGGTGGCAATATGACGTTGATTGGTGATCGTATGGGGAACAAGAAGTTTAATGTTGTTACCATTGGCTCTTAGCTTTTCCACTGCCAATGCAACAGAGCTCATAACTTGTTGTTTTCGGACGTGGAGAATTGCCGATGTGATAATGACATTTGCATCGGGTGCTGCAGGAAGTGTTTTTCTCAAAATGAAATTCGATGGGGTCATCTGTAACTTTGTCAATCTTGACATTGGGGGGTAGCCATTGGGATATATTGAATATCTCATGATTTAATTTTCCAACTAGTTGATACTCCTGGGTCACTGCAGTAGTCAACTCACCGTCAGTATCAACACCTGATCGATATTCATAGCCCAATGATTGTCCTCTCAACTCCTTGTATGCCTTTGGCGTCATCATCATAAATTGTATGTAACTTGCATAGTTTGATGAATTATTGCTAGTGCTCACCAATGTTCCATTAATAAATACATTAATTTGTTTGAATAGGTTGTGTAGAATACAGTTTTCATAGGAGAGACCATCGCCGGCATTTGGAGTTGTATTATCTGACTTTTTCTTCACCACAACATTTAAATCAATAAATGTTGACGACAAATCAATGAAATAGTCTTCATTGGAAAATATTTGAAAGTGTATATTTTCCGAGAGGGGTGGTTGGGGGTGAAATTGTTCATAGTAGCCATACTTGACGCTGACATCAACATTTTCAGCATTGAATAGATTCAATGAGGAACTAATTGATGGATATGATTCCTTGTGGGGGAGATAAGTCATCTTAAGAGAAGAAATCCTTCTTTGATCTAACAATCTTTTTCTTTTTCTTCTTCTTCTGCTTATTGGTCTTCCTTGTTTTATTCCTCAAGGACC
Organism: Artemia sinica; assembly: GCA_027921565.1. Classification (NCBI taxonomy): domain Eukaryota; kingdom Metazoa; phylum Arthropoda; class Branchiopoda; order Anostraca; family Artemiidae; genus Artemia; species Artemia sinica. The sequence continues at coordinate 8,049,721 of CM051273.1, forward strand.
TTGTTGATGTCCTTTGCTTCCTGCCTGGGTGGAGACTGATGAGTGAATGACGCGAACGCATCCTTTTCAATCCCTCCCCATTTTGTCGAGATTTTAGTTGCTCACCAACGGCTCTTGCTGAAGATTTAATATTTTCCTTAACACTCTCCTTGAAATTCTTGCCCGACCCCCAGTCCTGTAGTGTGGAGGCAGCAAAATTTGATGCAGCAGGTACAAGATATTTTCTGGCAAGGGGTAGTGCAGAAAGAAATAGCCTAGCAAACCAGCTACCAAAACCATAGCCAGACATTGTAGTACGCCCCTTGTAGTAGTCCAATCCATTGCCTATTTGACGTGGACTCAAAGCACCAACATAGCAATCGATATCGGGACAGACAAATGGAATTCTCCTATTGTTCATTTTAGGTGATTGTGCTGTCGTTGACAAGGGTCGAAAATGACATGTAATCACTGCTAAGCCTTTTGCTATTGCTAGAGGATCACCCAATTCACTTCTTAGTGTTAACTGACAGAGTTCCAAATATGAAGTGTTTACAGGAACATACTGAAGATGCTTTATATTATAGTGATGAACAAGTTCATGAGTTGTTTTTCGTTCAAGAACACGTAGGAGGGGGACATTTGAATTACCGACTCTCGATGTTTCCACAAAGGATGCATAGAGAAATATGCAAGAGTCCGAGGCAAAACCAGGTGGATAATCAGCAAAAATAACTTGATCCATCCCGTAAACGGTGCCAGCATTTTTCCCATTGATCATATTCTGTTTAAAGCCAAGAACATCTCTCAGATTATCATTGAGAATAATTGTTTCAGTGTCAACAGGTGAGCTAATGTAAATCCTATCATGTTCCAATGAATAATTAAAATGGAATGTACCATTCCTGCGATATGAGTACCATTCCTTCCCCCATGATAATATGGGGGACACAAATCCCCCATATTATCATATTCAATATATTTCAATTTGACATGTGGATAGTCACTAGATTTAAGTGCTTCAACTCATTCATAGTCGACATAGCCCAACCCATTCATAGTCCAATCGAATGGTATAACTTTTATATCATAGACACGATCCTTTCTCAGGATGTCATATGTATATTTGAGAATACAGTCGACAAGAGCCACTTCATATGCACCGTCAAATTTGATGGCGGGGGAAAGTTTTGTCCAAAAATCACTTGTCGTATTCAAGTCATTGTAGAGAGGATCGGAAACGTTGGACATGAAAGTTACATAGAAATCATGGGGCATTGTCAATATCTTCAAAACCGATCCAAGAATCAAAATCAGAGTTGTATCCTAGCCACCGAACAAGTAACTGTTTCCTACCCCTGCGAGTACGTGTCTTTAATATCTTTTCAATTTGATAGATTTCACTAGCATTTTTAACTTTTTGTAGTTCATAGTCATAAAAGCCACCGAGAATCTCTTCATCTTTGGTATCACGCAGGCGATAAGTTATGGGTTTAGTGTCTAGGATTTTTGCCACTTTAAAAAGTTCCATGGACCACAAGTAATTCCCCTTTTCAAAAACATTAGTTGTTCTATTAATTCGAACAGTATCACCAACATTGAATTTATTTTTCTTCTTCTTCTTGACAAGCGATTCATTGGAATACTGTTTAAGAAAGGTGTCAATTGTATCATGATCAGAATGATGAACTTCCGTTGGCGTAGAGTTGGACAATGATCGATGAGGTCATTGATTATAAATCAACATGATTTTATCAAGATCATGAATAAAAGCCGGTGTATTTTTCAATGTACTATATCTTGAAATTAAAAGTCGAATAGTTCTTATCAATCGTTCGGCCATTGCAGCCTTTATAGGACTGTGACTATGATAGAGCAGTGTACTATATTTCTCTAGTACATTTGCAACATGGGGATTAACAAATTCACTACTGCGATCCGTTTGAATTTTTTTATATGAATCCTGTTCGAGAATACTTTCAAAGGCCTGAGCAACTTCAACACCTCTCTTTGATCGCAACGGAATTGCATATGCATAGCGACTATAAACACTGATTGCAAGTAGAATGTACTTGTACGGTGTATTGTGACGTCTTTGAAGCTCACCTAGAGTCAGGAGATCTGCTTGCATTATATGCAATGGGTAAAAGGCTTTAGTTTTTCGATATTGATTGGCACGAAGTCTATGATTTCTATGCAGAGTGTAACTTGATTCATTTTGTAGATAGTCTTGTACACTTTTAGTGTGAACACCAGTGACTTTGGAAAGAGTGGTGGGGGAACTTAAACTCCCCGCCTCGCCAATATTTTCATAAACACCTTTCAGAACTTCAACCATTTTGAACGTAAACACGTTGTGTAACGTCCGCTACCCTTTTGTATACTGGCTGTTGGTGGTGATGGTGATGGTGACGTTGACTTGATACGTCTTCGCTTTTGTCTAGCTATCAGTGGTGTGCTAGTATTTTCCAAAATTGATTTAAAATCTTCTTCTTCTTCAAGTTCATTTTTTAATGGTCTCAGTGTTGTTGATGATGATGATGATGATGATGATGCATGTTCATTTAATTTTTTTAGCATTTGTCTATTGCCAATTAGACTTTTGGGGAAGTTTAATGTATTTAGAAAGTTGTATAGATGAGTGTCAAAAGATAATAGTCCTTTACGATTTGTAACCATGTCATAGATTAAATCAAGTAGATTATAGCTCTTGCCCCGAATTATAATCCCTTCCCCATTGCTCTCAACTTGAATATGATCTTGACCACTTTCCATGAGATAGGCTAGGAGTCGTTTACTTTGTTCACGATATGAGTGGGGCATTAGATTTCCAATTTTCAATACAATTGAATCCAATTCCTCCTTCTTCAATTGTGTTCCAGCAGCAGCAGCAGAATGCTGAGGAGATGATTCTTTTTTGGGATCAGCAGCAGCAGCAGCAGCAGTGGGCTTCGACCGATAGGACTTGTGTTTGTCCACTCGGAGAAGTGCATCTTGAAGTAAAAGCAGTTTTTTATCATCCTCAATATTTTCATTGTCAAGGAATTTACTCAGATTGTTCTCAAAGTGTTCGACGGGTGAGAGAGCGAGTTCTATTGGAGTCAATTTATAGGGTTTTGCCATTCTCTCTCTCTTTAGAGAAAACTGTTTACAAGTCCTGCAATTATTGGCAGTAAAAGTGTGAAAAAGCTACCGCCCGCCTGAAGAAGTCGTTTCCTTTTAAAATTCTTTCCTTTCTTTTTAGAGGCCAATGTACGTACAATAGAACGATGTTGCTTTGCCTGTTGCTTAACTACTTCTGGCACTTGAACATTACCCTCGGTCAAATTTAAACAAAGTTCGGATATTAGATTAATGAAATCATTGTCAATACCGTGTTTGAGTATTGCTTTCCTAAGCGGAGGTTTTGAAGTGCTTAGAACTGAAAACAAATGTCTATTTTCATGTAGTTTCTTCAGTGTCATGATAGCAACTAATAGGTCTTTTTAGTGCTCACGGGGAGATATACTGTAATTTCATTGTCAAAAATATCTGTGACTACACGCAGATCCTCCGGTGTATTTTGATTAAGATCCAATAGGATGTAGCCGTAGGGTTTATTAGTTGCCTGATTGTATGCTGAGAGCAGAAATTTGGGGGCTCCTGGATAGATTTGTTTATTGAGAGTTATTAGCGAGCTAGAATCACGAACAGCTCTGTAGATGATATAGTAGGTGCAGTTTAATGCAAGTGTTCGCATACATTTGCTCTGATGAAAGAGATTGTGTAGAACCAGAGTAACGGAAATCTGTTCATGATGAGAGCGAACAGAGAACAGTTGTAGCATTTCCTGGGACCATTGTTCAATAGATTCAGCCAGATCGTCAATGATCAACCAAGAGTTTGGTTCAATAATGCTGAAAACATCGATTCCCTGTATGAATTGTATATGCACCAATCCCATGGTGGTGGCAGCAATTGCTTTTATTTTATCATATGACTCCTGCCAAATACTGTAACAATAGTAGATTTTTTTCGGCTTGTCCACAAACATTTTATCGCAATTTTTAATTAATTTAGTTAAGAGTGTTGTTTTGCCCGACATTGACGGTCCACACAGAAACGATCTGAATGGTGTTTTAAATTGATACATGTTCCCTTCAACAGTTCAACTGGACAACTAACTGTAGACTATGGCTGTCTAATGACTAAATAATTTCCCTATTACTACTACTCCGTTCAAGAATAATAATAACGAGAAGAAGACGAATAATATTTTCTTTTATTAAACATAAAAAAGGTAACAATACTTTAAAAAAAATACTACATTGAAAAAAGCACATTAAACATGAAAAAAATACACTTTTTAATTTATTTATAATAAAAAAGATACAACATTTACATAACCACTAGAAAAAAAAAACACTTAAATAAATACACTTTTTTTTTATTTATAAAAAAAAATACAACATTTACTGGACTAATGCACACTTGTGAAATAATATCATACACTTTTACTTACAACATTTTAAATTTTGGGGTCCCCCTCCCCCCGGGGGCGGCCGCTGCGGTGGCCAGGGGCGGGCCGGGAAGCGCCGGGAGCCCGCTGCGGCGGGCCCGGGCCGGGGCTGGTATTAAATACTGGAAATTGATGTGCCTTGCACACACACACACATTGAAAATTGTTTGTGATAAATAAAAAAAAAGAATGAAAAAACACCTAATTACCCAAAAAACCCTCCCACCCAATTTATACTTTTTTTTAATGAATTTAAGTTAATTTTTCTAGACCGAGTTGTTTTCTGTACTCTATACATTCAACACGGTCTGAAATTAAATAATGACCATGTGGTAGTACCTTCACACCATCCTCAAGTACATAGACTTTGTCCGATATGGCAGACATGGCGTTTTTCTCAACTCTAACTGTGTAGTTTTTAAATTGTAAAGAGCGAATCGCCATGACTTTCGCCCTTGGCACTAAACTACGTTCCACACAGTTTCTATACACACTCATGTCGAAATTATTTTTTACAAAGTGTGTAGGTACCCCCTTGCAAACTTGTTTGATATCCTTGCCGTGCGTTTCCACACAGTATACCTTCGGTCCAGGAAACACACCACTGGATATCAGATCGCTACCCGTTTCAGATTTTAGCATTAACAATTGATTTGGGGCCTAGCGTTTCACTAGCTCTGGGTAGAGGGATTCGTCCCAGTTAGTGTAGTCCATTCGTGAGCTAATGTACTCGCCATTTTCCAAATCATTCAATAGATTTTCAGTTTTGACTTTTAACAGGAGTGAATCAGTGTCCCCGTAGTACACTTGAACTTTTCCCTCAATCGGCCCCTGTACCTTGCATACATTATGTACCTTGCAAAATGACAACATGAGTTTCTTGGATAGTTCAGTTATTGCACTTCCGCCTGCAATATTTTTATTTAATACAATGTTTCTTTTCTTGCGATGTAGGAGCACCATATTAGAGTCTATGATTGTGAAAGATGTGAAGTTTGGATCCGCAATGATTCGAGCACAATCTTTGGGGTTGGTTACAATGTCACATCAACTTCTGTGTCGTACGCTCTCGCACATTTTACCGAAAGCTGAGTTCAAAATGAGTTTATAGACTTCTTTTTCAACTTTCGTTTTCGCTTGTGAACGCTTACTGACAAAGGTGTCAATAAACGTTTTCATGTAAGGCTTTTGATCAAATTGGAGGGCTCTATGAATCTTTGTGACCTTGAAACCATTGGACACCATCCATTTCAATAGCACGTGATGAACAACGATATTCTGTTTCGGGTTGAGGTCGGCAATTAGTTTTTGTTTTGAAGGTACCCAGTGCATACTCCCGTCCTCTACTAAAGATAAATTGTAGGGGCTCAGAGAGTCCCTACCCACCGGTCTATTTATGCACGGGAAAACAAAGTATTTCACCGTCAATTTCAAAAAACCATCCGTGTGCCCCATTCTCCTCAACACTGGCAATGTCGGGGAAATTCGAAGCACAGGGATTGTCAAGCCATTTATAATTGCCACACGGCAAACAGTAGTGAGACATTGCCGATGGGTAAAGAGAATTCATATCCAAAAAAACTGCGTCCGACTTTTCATCGGTGTGCTGTCCACTCGGATCAGTTTTCATGATACGATCCCCGTGAAAAACATACCCACCCCTCATTGATCTCTCTACAAACAGATGCTGATCCACATCGGCGATCAGACCTATTTCTTCTTTGCTGATTTTAAGTATCAAGTCCATCACCAAATGGGGAGTGGAAAAATAATAACCTAAATCCAACCCAAATTCCCCATAGATTTTATCCGTATTTTTGCACACAATATCCAGAAGAGTGAGTACGTCACTGGCCAAGTAAAGTTTACAGTAATCCCACCCATTTTTACACCCGCCCTTTGCCCAAACCCTCTTAGCAAATTCGTAGTCGCTAGTAGTGCACTCACTCTCAGTAAGAGAATTGTAAAAAGCTTCAATGGGCGGTAGTGACACCTCATCTAGCCTCGAGCCAGAGTTGTAATAATCATATGGATATATACCCTTACACGTTAATAAATCATACATTTCATCATCGGGGAAGCGCTGTTTGAGGAGGGGAAGCTATCACAATTGTCACTTTTCTGCACCTGAATCAATTGACTTAAAGATTTGGGGAAGAAGCTGAAAGAGTCTAAAAAACGAATTTTATTCAGGCACGTGTTACCCTTGTCAACTGTTTTCCACTTGAATTCTAGCAGCAGTAGCTTCTCCGATGATTTGGGTATGATATTATATGAAAAAGAACCATCTATCCATGCGTCATCTACAACTCCTCCCTTGGCAATGCGGGCCAACGCCGGAAGAATAAACTTTAAGTCGTAATTGGAATTGTGTATAAAAACAGGTACGAGCTATTGTTGTCTAACGTTTAAATTGCATGACTGGTGTGCTACCCCTCTAAAGTTACTCCCTCTCGATGTAATTTCCTGCCATAAATGATCATGGTCGATCACCTTCCTCCTCCCCCCATTCCCAACACTATCATCAAATTCCCCCTTGCAAACCCAACACATTTTACGATTTTTAATGGCCACTATGTCATCTGGTGATAGGAGCATAGGATAGTTTGTATAACGAAGGCGCGAAATTGCACCGTTCGCTGTTTTGATTAGACTGACCAATGCCGAGCGCATGCAGTCTTCACCGTCACTCAACATCTCAACTACATCCAACACTTGCATGGTATTATTGGAATCTCGTTGCGCATGAGCGTAAGAGACCTCTATGGCTTCATGTATTTTAACACGATTTGAATTTGACGGATCGCACACGTCTGTCAGCTTAGCCTCGCAGTCCAAAGCGATCTTATTGCTCTGCAGGAGCGTGTTTTGAAAATTTTTAAAACGTAAGATCGCTCTATCTCCGCTTACCGTCTCCACAGCCTGGTATCCATGACGTTTACAGTGTTTGATGTGATGCTTTAACTTTAAATCAGTCCAAAATCTTGAGAGGCATGTTGGACAGTAATAACACACACCACCTCGCTTTTTACCCTCACATAAAACCCTACTAATATCCGTAATCGGATTGAAATGACCAATTGAATCGGAGTCTGTGGGTGGGGTGTATAGAAGCCACACCAAGTGTTCTACTGATTCAATTGAAGGAGCCCGCACTGGAAATAATACACCCTTCTTATCGAAACGCTGGCCCTCTTCAAATTCTGGTTCATACTGTAACATCGTGACACCAATCTTTAAATGTGCATTAGCCCGCTCAAAAATATCTATTCCTTTTAGTGTCACGGGATATTGACCATTTAAACAATTAAAATTTACTTTTGGGAACTTTGAACCCTCCCTACCATTAACTGCCATTTTATCCAACTTTTTCTTAGATGCATCATCGCGCAGAGGCCTGTATGCTGCAATCAAAAATGCATACTTGAAACACTGCAGCCTCGTATCGAAACAGATTCGTTGTATCCCCCTACACCCTTCTAAAACTGAATGATATTTTAATTAAATATTCCCCGCTCCCCCTCTTACAATAAAATCCTTTTTAAACCTACAAATATTAACATTTAAACTTTCAATAAATAAAACCACAGATCCACTACCCCCTCGTTATAATTTTCCCACTTACTTTGAATACTATTAGCCCAATTTAGAAAAACCTCCCTATAATTTGATAAATGCGGGTGAATTGCCAACATCTCTGTGTGCAAGTATTTCGAATACATCTCACCCGCACTTTCGTTTAAAAAAATATTTTTAGTGCTATTGATGCTTTTAAACTGACCCCCACTCCCCACACCCCCATTTGTTGTTCAAGAATGGCTCGAATCTTATCAGTATATGAATGTGTAATGGCCAGGGGATCTGTTATTATATCCCCCGACACTAGAGAGTTGAAGGGGTCACCGAATTTGGCGCTGTAGACCAATGTGTGGTGCAAGGCAGAGTTGGACAGAAAAAAATCCGGAAGAGGGGATACTGTTGCTGTTGTATTACTACTACTACTATCTATATCATTGAGTGGAATGGTGGAGGAGGGTGACAGGGAATTGTCAATAACACCACCACTCGCAGTCTGTTCAATCACATTGGGGGGATATGGCATGAGGTCCCCTAGCACATATTCCAAGGTGTTTGGGGACAATTGGTCGAGCCAGCCTGTATTGTCCTGTGATGGAATTTCGTTATGAGGACCCGGTTCAGATGCACTAGTAGCATCACCTAAATGTTCACGCATAAAACTATCTGTCCACTCCGGATCCTCAAGCATGTCAATATCACAGCTTAAGTCATCTAGACTAGCCATTTCCCCAAAAACATCATTAAGGAACCCCCTATGCCACTCCATATCCTCTAGAACTAGTGTAGGTTCATCACTGAACTCCATTGGCGGTGAAAGAATTGGTTCTGTAAATGCACTTGGTTCATCACTCAATGGTGTCGGTGGTGGTGCTATATCATTAATCTGTAGAAAAAAAAGTTTTATTTTTTATGTAAAATAGCCATTATTTTTATAAAGTTAATAAACTATGTCAATTTCTCATAGTCAATGTCCCACCACCACCTGAACAATTAAAAGAAGAAGAAAAAAATTTACATTGCCATATGTCTTTCATTATGACAACTGAACATGTTTAAAAAATATATATTGTTTTAGTCAGGAAAATGTAGTCTTATTCTTAGAGGGTAAGTTAGAACAAGAGAATGATAAAAAAACTAATGGTTTTATTCCAAAAATTTTTAGAATAAAAACGCAAAATATGGGTCCAATTCTAGTGCTTGACCCTCTTCAATATAACTCTCAATGAAATTCGACCATCGTTCAACCGACGCAGTATGCTGTATGAACACTTGCTCTTCGGCTTCGGTTAATGGACACGAGTCCCATACGTCGGTTGGTGGTGTTACTTTCTCAATAAACCGAATTTTCCTATGTCTTTTGCCAACGGATTTGTTTGAAGTTGTGGACGTAGTTGACCTAGACTAAATAAACCGTTGTAAGAGAGAGAAGAACTTTTTTTTCTCCATCCATATCAACAATTAAAGTGCAATTAAAATGTTGGATGGTCCTTTTTAGAGCCCCCCCCCCCCCCTGGGAGGACCCTTGGGAACCAGGAGCTTCCTTCGAGGTAGAAGGATCGATGCCCTTTCGAGTTGGGATATCGGACTTCACAACACTGTTCAAATAGAACAGCCTCAAATTCTTTCTAGAAAGCATCTTTTAAAATGTCCCTAACTATTTCAACGAAAATAATTGCTTGAAATGAGTTCGCCCAAATAATGTTTTCTTGACATCATTGTGAAGACATAATTGGAGATTATTAAAAAAACCTTCTTCCTATGTTAATATATCTTATCGGAAATAGACATCCTGTTACAAGAACCCCACTTAAAATTCAAATAATACCTATCGAGCGGATTAAAATTCAGGTGTAACGATGGGAGATTTGATAAGCACCGGATATACGCAAAAGCTTAGTGCAAAAACATATAGCAGTTTAAGAATGATTGTCAACTGTGAAATAGTGAATTGTCTGTTTTCATATAGTTAGTTTGTTTAAAGGAATATTGGATTATTGCATTAGAAAACGTCTTGGTTAGAAGAGAGAAGTTACAAGGTAAGGTTCTTTTTTTTTTAGAAATGCATGATAAGCTATTTCAGTGTTATAAGCATTCCTTTATATACTGCTAATTTGGTTAATGAAAGAAAATGAAATAGGATTATTATTATTATAGAATAGTTTAGAAACAAATTTAAGTTTTACTCATCAAAAGCTATGCGCCTGAGAAAATTTACCTTATTTTTGAAAATAGGGAAAGAAAAAATTATGTATATACTTACAAATTCTGACTGGGCTTCTACATCTGAACTCCTTGGCAAAACATGAAGGGGGTCAAGCTCACGATCTTGAGTAGGCTGGGCCGAGGCATTATGAGAAGCAGTCCATTCTCTTTTCAACTTCCTTCCAGCTTGCGTGGAGCTAACACTGGCGTCAGAGGGCCCTGGTACTATAAGTTGGGTGGTCGTTGGTTGGTCCAGATCGTGTGTAATTCTACCAGCATATTTGATAATAGATGGCCTTGCGGCTTGCATTAATGCAGCTTCGCTCCATCTCGGTTTCTTTTCAAAAGAGGGGTTATTGCACGTATCCTCTTCCTTTAAAAAAAAGGCAAAATTTAGCATGAAAAAAAAATGCATTTTGGTTTGGAAAATAATTCAGTTTATGTTAGGCATCTAAAGTAGTGTAAAAAACATCTTGATTTCAAAATCAGGGGTTTTCAATTACTTTTTTGAGCAACTGAATCTTAATTCGACAAAAACTGGGTTTACCACGAAATTTTACAAAACCTTACTTGAGCCTTTTTAATTAACGTAACAAATTTTCTTATGGGGTTTAGGATATCATTTGGCATATGTTAGTCAAAACACTTTGACAATTTGGGTGTTGATTCTTACTCTGAGGGTAATTGATTCTAGTTTAAGTAAAGGTTAAGAAACGTCAAATATTTTGCTGCTATAATGTCAGAAATAAAAAATAAAAAAAAAGTGGAGTGGCTGACCCACGTTGATCTTGCAATCATATAGACTGAAGATTGCCTTATTCTGCTTAGAAAAAGTTGCAACATGCTTATCTTTCTGCTAAAAAGCTGGCAGGGGGGAGGGACAATGGGTCCATTTTGGTCCTTGGGTCATAAAGATTAAGAATCCACGGATTATTCTGATTTAAACAGGGTGCAATATGTGCCTATTTTTGCATTAAAAAACTGGTGTTAAATAGGGGAAAGAAGGGGAGCTGGAGAATTTTTTTATTTATTCAATCAAATAAATATTTATATTTACCTTTATTATCAAAATAAAATACTCATTGTTACAAATTTAGATTTTTTTTTAGATAGATTTTCAGCTCTTAAACTAAGGTAAGCAGAATAGATTCTAAATTGTATTTGTTCTTCTTCTAAAGACCAAAAGCACCATTAGGCTACTATGATCTAAAATATCACTGAAATACATTTTCCAACAGTACGTGGTAACGAACTATAAGTAAGGAGCAAATCGGGCTAATAGTAACCGAAACTCTAAAAAGGAAGCTTTTGTAACAATTAATACATTAAAAGAATCAACATTTTATTCTAATCCCAAATTACCGATCGAAAGCTAAGCACTTTTTAAAAATTTTCCTGATTTTCAAAAACATCCCTAAAAAGGCCACTGATCTTGATAAAAATCGCACCGTAAATTTCAGCCTATAAGAGAACTATGTAGAGGTTTCAGCTCCTAAACAATAGGCTTCTAAGTGCATAAGTACCCTTAGTTCTAGTGCCTGTCTTAAGTAGTCAAAAAGATTAACCAGTTGCAAAGTGGTTGTTTCTGCCATTTTGCGGTAGGTTACCAAACTACGATTTTTCCCAAAGATGTTTTAAGCCACAAAAATATGGAATTTTGCATTAAAAAGATTGGCGTTTGCGGCTATTTTGTCGTACCAAACCACGATTTTACCTCAAAGAGGGTGATGTTGCTAAGTATTGACAATTCTGTGATATCCAACGCTGGTGGAAGAAGAATTGAAATGTCTGAAATCTCGTAAATAGAGCAGAAAAAGTCAAAATTCTAATTTTCAAAATTATTTATTCCAAAATTATTTTAACCACAATTGATGGGGAAGGAGGGTGACGGGGTTTTTTCCCTCCACCTTTAGTAAGAATTCTTACCCAAGAAAATCTAAATAAAGTTTAAGAATTCTTAAATTCTTATTTTCTTAAATTAAGAATTCTTAAATTGGCCGCCATGACCGCATTATATTAAATACATAACCTAACCAAAATACCAGATATAGAATGAAATTGTGCTCACATTGGAAATTGACGAATCCATTGTTTTCAAAGTTAATAAAATGTAATGTACTATAATCAATGTCTTAAAGCAGAATGAAGAATGGAATGTAGTGTGTGAACATCTTATAGGGTTTTTGCTCGAGTACATCATACGTAGCCAAGTTAAAAAAAAAAAGTAATCAAGTTACTCCATATAGACCAACCACCGCTATATCACCGCTTGACCCCAAAAAAATGCGTGTTACCTCATAAAAAACCAGTCTGCTAAGCCAATGTACCGTTCCTAGTAATAGATGAATGACCCTGGTAAGGCATATTACGCAATCACTCGTGAAAGTACTAGATAGCTTACTACTACCGACTTTTTATTTTACGGTAATTTTACAACACTAATTCCCGGTTTATGCATTTTTTAAGACATTTTTTGACATTTTTTAAGACTGTTTCAAACAACTGGCTCGTGATAATTCCAAATTCGCAGAATCCTGAAGAACTAACGGTTGACTGAAAAACAAAACCGGAAGGGAAGCAGAAAAATACTTAAATGGTCTTCAGAAACAAAAGAATACCTCACAAGGGTCTTAATAGTTAAAATTCAGTGCAGTTTACGACGGAATTTTAACTCTTTACAAACTCAATAAAGCTCAGGTTTCAGTGAAGCACCAGTTTTCAGAACTCTTTAAACATAGGACAATCTCACTACTTCGAAAATTTTCTGATGGCCTGCAGAAAATAAAAGAATGCTTAATAAAGCTGTCAAATCCTTTATAAGCCATTAAATTAATATATTTTAACTAAAAAACAAGAAAGCTCAGGTTCCAGTAAATAAATCAGGTATAAATATACAAAAGGCTAGCTGAAATGATCAATAGCTTTGAATTGAATCTTAAAGAATCCCTCAACGGTACTGTCTGCGTATTAATTCTAGTGGCGGGAATTGAGGGGGTAGATGCCCCATCCCTCATATATCGCAGACACGACCTTATTAAATACTGGACACACAGTGTCTTTTGGTTTAGATCTATGTCCCCAGGGATTTCAACCCCCCCCCCCCCGTGGAAAATAAGGATTTCCAAATTTGAGAATTTTATTTGAGTTTTTTTTTTTTAATTTCCGTAGGGGGAAGGAGTTTTGGTACTTGTGTATTATGTGCAACTCACTCAAGTTTACGCTGCGTAAAACTCGAGAACAAAACCGGTTTCTTCGGTAGTTTTTTTCAGCTTAGCGTGAGACAAGACAAAGAATCACAATTGATGGGGGAGGGGGGGGCGACGGGGTTTTTTTCCCTCCACCTTTAGTAAGAATTCTTACCCAAGAAAATCTAAATAAAGTTTAAGAATTCTTAAATTCTTATTTTCTTAAATTAAGAATTCTTAAATTGGCCGCCATGACCGCATTATATTAAATACATAACCTAACCAAAATACCAGATATAGAATGAAATTGTGCTCACATTGGAAATTGACGAATCCATTGTTTTCAAAGTTAATAAAATGTAATGTACTATAATCAATGTCTTAAAGCAGAATGAAGAATGGAATGTAGTGTGTGAACATCTTATAGGGTTTTTGCTCGAGTACATCATACGTAGCCAAGTTAAAAAAAAAAAAAGTAATCAAGTTACTCCATATAGACCAACCACCGCTATATCACCGCTTGACCCCAAAAAAATGCGTGTTACCTCATAAAAAACCAGTCTGCTAAGCCAATGTACCGTTCCTAGTAATAGATGAATGACCCTGGTAAGGCATATTACGCAATCACTCGTGAAAGTACTAGATAGCTTACTACTACCGACTTTTTATTTTACGGTAATTTTACAACACTAATTCCCGGTTTATGCATTTTTTAAGACATTTTTTGACATTTTTTAAGACTGTTTCAAACAACTGGCTCGTGATAATTCCAAATTCGCAGAATCCTGAAGAACTAACGGTTGACTGAAAAACAAAACCGGAAGGGAAGCAGAAAAATACTTAAATGGTCTTCAGAAACAAAAGAATACCTCACAAGGGTCTTAATAGTTAAAATTCAGTGCAGTTTACGACGGAATTTTAACTCTTTACAAACTCAATAAAGCTCAGGTTTCAGTGAAGCACCAGTTTTCAGAACTCTTTAAACATAGGACAATCTCACTACTTCGAAATTTTCTGATGGCCTGCAGAAAATAAAAGAATGCTTAATAAAGCTGTCAAATCCTTTATAAGCCATTAAATTAATATATTTTAACTAAAAAACAAGAAAGCTCAGGTTCCAGTAAATAAATCAGGTATAAATATACAAAAGGCTAGCTGAAATGATCAATAGCTTTGAATTGAATCTTAAAGAATCCTCAACGGTACTGTCTGCGTATTAATTCTAGTGGCGGGAATTGAGGGGGTAGATGCCCCATCCCTCATATATCGCAGACACGACCTTATTAAATACTGGACACACAGTGTCTTTTGGTTTAGATCTATGTCCCCAGGGATTTCAACCCCCCCCCCCCCCGTGGAAAATAAGGATTTCCAAATTTGAGAATTTTATTTGAGTTTTTTTTTTTTAATTTCCGTAGGGGGAAGGAGTTTTGGTACTTGTGTATTATGTGCAACTCACTCAAGTTTACGCTGCGCAAAACTCGAGAACAAAACCGGTTTCTTCGGTAGTTTTTTTTTTCAGCTTAGCGTGAGACAAGACAAAGAGAAGTGACAGAATATACGGAAAATATATAATTCGGACTATATATTTGCACATAAGAAGGGGGGGGGGTAAAGTATTTGGATAGTTTGAAGTCGGAAAACGATTCTTATTTCATAATACGCAGAATAATTGTACCTAATTTGCCCCCCCCCCCTAATGTATAGATATATAGCCCAAATTTGTTTCTAAGTTTGTTCTCGAGTTTTACACATCGTAATCTTGAGTCAGTGACGTATAACACACAAGTATCGGATTTTTCCATGGAGAGAGAACTTTAACGTAAAGAACGAGGTCTTGAGGAGGAGGCAACCCCTTTCATATATGTAATAATTTCAGTTCGTTTTAAGGTTTGATGTTGCTCCTCACTTTCAGTTGAAAAACTTGTTTTTTTTTATTTAATTACTTACACATAGTATTTGTCAATGGGAAACATAAGTTCTGAAAGAAAAGTAATGAGCCTCATTAAACCAAAAATGAGCAGAAATAAAGTCAAATAATCTTCAAAGTGAAAACTATGGAATATAATAGGAACAAAATTCAAAAAGATATAAAATATTTTTTATGTGAAAAAAAATGTCAATAAAAAATGAACGGAAATTAATATAAAAAACTTTTTCCACAAAACAAGTTTGCCAAAGAATAGTAAAAGCCTCGTTAAGCCAAAAATGAGTAGAAATAAATTCAAATAATTTTCCAGGCGTAAACTACCATAAATCACCATAAATAAATGAATGGAACCCAAAACGAACAAAAATTACAATAAATAACCTATTCAAACTCAAAATAGCAACAATTAGCATGAGTATGGCTGACAACCTCCACACCTCCTCAAGACCAAACATAATTTGCACTTTACTGAAAACAAAATACTTTTAAATGTTTTCCCTTTTTTAAGTGAAGTGCAAATTGTTTTCTGCTCTGAAGAAGACATGTTGTTGTCAGCCATACTCCTTTTAATTTTTGCTCGTTTTGAGTTTGACTAGGCTATCTATTGTAATTTCTGTTAGTTTTGGGTTTCATTTATTTGTTAATGGTGATTTGTGGTAGTTTTATACTTGGAAGATAAGAAAAACAAACTCGTAGGATTTGACAACGCTTTCATCCGTAAAAAACTTAAACGATTTAGAAGTTGTTGTTCCCAAAGCCAACTATCCTTCCAAAGGATAGCCAAATCTTCTTAAACTTTTTGGTGCCATATGTTTTAGCTTAATTTTGATGATCTTCGCCTATATATTTTTTTCTTCTTCAATTTTTTCTTTATTTGGCACCCGCTACTACCAGACATTGCAGAAGTTCATATGGAAGTCTTTTTAACACAAATGGATTTGTGTTTTTTTTCTAAGTTTTTAAGATACTTCTGGTGTGTAAATTCCTCTTTTTCCCGTTCCTTAGCACCTTTCAACGAAACTAAAAAAAAAACTCAAATAAAAGATTGAAACTTAGACACCTTATTTTTCACAGGGGGGGGGGGGGTATTTTCCACGAGTGTATTTTCCAATGAGGAGGTATTTTCTGCGAGGGTTACTTTTCGTGGGGATTTTCCGCGGGTATTTTCCCGGAGGTTAAACACCCCCTCCCCCATTCACTATATTTCATTTGTTATTTTACTGTGTTCATGGACGTATATTTGGCTTTAAAATACACTTATTTATTTATCTGTCCAATATGCAGAATAATTGTACCAAACACATTTTGCATGCAGACTCCCTATACTTTACCCCCCCCCCTCCCCCCGCCCCTAATGTGCAAATCTATAGTCCAAATTTTTTTCTAAGTAACGAAGAAACTAACGAAAAAACCAGTGTGTTCTCGAATTTCACACAGCGTAAACTTGAGTGAGTGGCGCATAATACACAAGTACCGAAATTCCTTCCCCCTACGGAAATTAAAAAAATAAAACTAAAAATTCTCAAATTTGGAAAGCCTTATTTTCCAAGGGGGGGGGGGGTATTTTCCGGGGGACGGGGGTAAACACCTAGAACCACTTATAAACAGTCTATTAGAGGCGAGTCTTCCGTTTGTTTTTGTAGCTCTCTTAGTAGAAATTTATAGAGGAATGAAATTAGTGGTTAGGTTGGTACTCTTCTTAGATGACATAGTTTTTAACTGCAGATTCAAGCTAGAAGTTAAAGAAGCTATTGAATTATTATAAAAATGTTTAGGTAAATTTATTTTTTAGGGGATAAGAATTGTTTTAGTGATTATAAACCGATTTCTTTACTGCCATTTATTTCTAGAGTGTTTAAAAAGTTGATTCATAGTAGGATGGTAAGTTTTTTCGAGAAAAAGACAATTTTTTAGTTCTAGTCAGTTTGGGTTTAGGAGTCATCATTCTAGAGAGCATGGAGTTTTGTTTTTAACAACTTTTATTAATGATGCTTTAGACAATGGTCTGAAGATAGCTTCGATATTTTTGGATATTACTAAAGCATTTGACTCTGTTGATCATGATATACTAGTTCAAAAGCTATATAGTAGTGGTATACGTGGTGATTTTTTAAATGTGATAGTTAGTTTTCTTAGTGGAAGGACTCAGTGTGTCGTGATGGATCGAGTTACATCTAAAATTGAATATATTTCGATCGGAGTACCCCAGGGTTCCGTTTTGGGCCCTTTGTTGTTTTTGGTTTATATTAATGATCTTTGTAGAGCTTCAAGTAATGTGTCTTGTTCTTTAGACCTTGATACTTACGGTACTAAAGGAATTCTACCATGTTTTGCTGATGATGCCCATTTCACTGTAGCTGCTAGAACTGAAAATGAGTTGATGACTATATTGAAACAAGGTATTTCTTCGATTGAAAGTGGATGCGAGTAATAAATTGAAACTGAAGCACAATAAGTCGAATTTTTTGATTTATGGTAGAATTACTGGACATTATCCATGGATTAATAGTATAGAAGTAGGGCACCATACTATTGTAAGATCTACTAGTACTAGATACCTGTGGTGTTATAATGATGAAAGCCTTAGTTTTAAAGACCATATTGTATCTGTTAACAGCAAATTGTCTCGTAATATTGGTATTATGCGTAAACTTAGGTATCTTTTTCCGTGTGAAATTCTGAGAATGTTGTATTTTTCTATGGTTCACCCATATCTCATTTACTGTTGTATGGTTTGGTCGAAAACATTCGTAACTCACCTCCATCCGCTCTGCGTAACACAGAATATGGCAATTAGAGTTCTTTATGGTTATCAAATTGACCTATCTGCATCGGTGAGGCATCTTTACCGCGAGTATAAAATTCTACCGTTGGCAGGAATATGTGTATTCTATAATGCTCTGTTTATGTTTAAATATTTAGCTTCGGAGTTACCATCATGTTTTTTCAGGAATGTTTAGTCTTGCGTCTACTATTCACGATCATTTGACACGATCTTCTCAGTTGGTGCGAAGACCAGCTATGGTCACGTCTAGGTCTAAGTTTTCAATTCGCCATGTTGTTCCGTTAGTTTGGGAGAGTTTGCCAGAGGATTTGAGGAATTTTGGGGGTTTGCAGGATTTTCGTAAGTCGCTAAAGAACCATTGTTTGATGTGTATATTTTGAATGGATTATTCCACACCACTTAAGTTTTGTTTTTGAGGAGGGTTTAGTTGCAGCTGAATATGATTATAATTATTATAATTTTGTTGGGTGTTGTTTGGAGGTTCGTTGTTTTTGGGTCCGGTAAGTTGAGCTCTAATTATGTTGTTTTTTTTTTTCTATTTCTTTTTTTCTTTTTTTTTCTCTTTTTTTTTTGGTTTCTTGTTTTTTTTTATTTATTAGGAGGGTTTTCTCCCGCACAAGCATTGCTTCAGGGAATCGATGATGTATATATTTTTTTAAAATAAACCCATTGTTACTTCTCATTAAGTGAGGAAAATATATTTATTTTTTTTTAGGTAGAGAGCTCCAAGTTAAGGATGAATGGAAATATTTAGGGGGTGACGTTTATGGCAAAGGATAAATTATTATTATTAGGCCTATGGGACGTAGAGAGGAAATGGGTTGGGTGTGTTCAATTTAATTTTAAGGAGACATATAAGGGATATAAGAGATAATAGCATACAGAGATTTTTAATGAATAAAATGGTATCGGTGATTCATTATGCGTCAGAGATTTGGAGATTCAACAAAATTGAAAAGTTAGGAAGGTTACAACTGGAATATTTTAGGAGTTTGCTAGGTGTTAATAGAAATATGCATAGTTTAGTAATTGGAGGAAATTTAGAGATTCCTTCGCTAAGAAGTTGTAGGCTGGTGAATATGGTTAGGTTTTGGGAGTGTATAGTGAAGATGCCACGAGTGCACGTACTTAAATCTACTCGTTTAGAAGTTCTTAGAAATTAATGTTCAAGTTCATGGCCATAGCCTACCAGGTAAGGAGGATTTTACATGATCGTAGAGTGATTGAAATGTGGAATAATACATTAGGTTTAGATAAAGAGGCTGCACAGATAAAGAGGTTGGTAATATTTTACGAGGGCAAGAGATACAGGTTCGACAGTATAAAAGAAGTCTTGTCTGATTCCCTCTGCCTCTAAGCGTCGGAGAAGGATAAATTGGTGAAGTATTTTGTTAAAGGTGAATTTAAAAAAAATAAGAATTCAAGTATATAATTGAATTGAGGGGTAAAAGTATTTAGGAAGGAGGAGAGGGCAAAATAGTCCTTATTTTTGCCCTATGTGTGGAAGTATGGACAAGATCATGGGTCATGTGATATACGAGTGTTTAGAATTGAGTGACTTGAGGAATGAAGTGTATGGAAAGCGTAGGTTTGATGAGATGGCTGGTGTATGTAATGAGGAATGAAGGTTGTGCAAGTGTTGAAAATTTAGGACGATTTCTCAGATTGGCAATGGAGCAGAGAAGTAGATTTTTGTGATTTCTTTTTCTTTGTTTATGTTATGTAACGTTTAAGATATGTATATGTAATGTCAATTATTTAAAAGTGAATTGTCTTTTTTACTTGTATTGCCATGGCTCTAGGGGTTTTAGCGCAATAAAACTTACTTATCTGCATATACACAGTGTATTTTGACTTAGTTCAACATCCCCCTCAACTCTCCTTAGAAGTTTACTTTAATCCTTTTTTGAGACCTTGGATTAAACTTACCCCTTTTACAATAACTAACCCTATATGTATACAATGAGCAACTAGCATAACTTACAAGTCCTTTCCCCAAGGGTTTTGGGAAGGCATCTATTTTCCAGAGGCATTAGAATGTAGGAAGCCACAGTGATGACAGTGGTCAAGTATGGTTCTGAAGCTTGGGCACTCTGAAAACGGAGAAGGATTTGCTAAATGTTTTCCAGAGAAATTGCCTAAGGATTGTGTTGGGTACCCAACTGACTGACTGTATCGCTAATAGTGCACATAATGTGGTCACAATAGCAAGCTGTGCGCACAATGTGGCTCAGTCCCTCTTTCTGCTGATATAACGAGAGGAAAGTTGAGATGACCAGGAAACGTTCTGTGGATGAAGGATGATCGTCCTTCCTTGTCGGCAAGCGTTTAGGGCCAACGGAAAGCAGGTCACTCCCAAATGGGGTGGCAGAATGTCTTAAGCAAAGATATAAGAGGAACGATATTTTTTTTGTTAGGATGTAGAGGCCAAGGAGGTTTTAATTGATTGCGATGGAAAATAGCGTGGGTGAGTAGGATGGAAAAGGGGCCTGAGGTCCCTTTAGCCCTGAGATTCCAGGATATATTTTGAGCCAATCGTAAAAAATTGTTGGTTATTTCTCGGCCAAAGTTTCTTTGGATGGGGAAAATGAACTTCCGATTTTTTTTACATTGCTTTCTTCTTGACCCAGTTGTGACCCAGCCTTCCTGACCTGGCCCAGTTATGTTATTCCAGTCCCGGTTGTACCTTTCAAACTATTTATGATCAAAAAGTTTCATTTTCCAATTTTTGAACCCCCTAAAACCCACCTCTGCCCAAAATATGTTACCCTCCATAACTCAATAAACAATTAAACTTCAGTGTTAAAGATGTTTAAGATCTTTTGGACCAAATGTTATATGGTAACCAGCATCAAGTACAGATTGACTTTTTCAATAAAACACCAAAACTCAATTGAATGGAATTAAAGCAACAGCAAAATGTAATTCAATATTTTAATTTAAACATATTAACAAAATATTTTCAACGAGTTCACTTAGGTTATTAAACACTGTTTAACATAGGTTTTAAATGTACGCTTTTGGTTAATCTCACAATAACAGCAAGCAGTCAAATAAAACAAATACACAGAATAAACACTGAAACAGTACGAATTCTTTGTGATGACAAGACAAATTGTAAGTAGAAGTAGAATTATCCTTATAAAATCACCCATGAAAGGTTTGTCTCGTTCCTTCATGATTAGACAAAGTGAAGCTTGGAGTAAAACATTTCTAACATTTTTCACAGATATAAATTTTTTACATTTTTTGAAATGTGGTCAGGAACCCCTTTAACGTACGGAGACCAAGATAAACTGAATTTTTCTTTTTATTTGCGTTTTCTGTGTAACTATCTGATAAACTTTTAATGCGTTTTGCAATTATAGAATTTATTAAACTAATTGGAAAACCATTCCCAAATATAATATCTCCAAGGTGGTCGAGCTCTGAATCCAAGAAGCGTGTTGAACAAACTTTCAATACTCTGTCAACTAGAGAAGTGACAACTCCTCTTTTCAAACAGGAGAATGATTAGAGGAATAACTTAAGTAACGGTCACTATGTGTGGGTTTTCTATAGACACCAAAATCGAAACATGTATCATTTCGGTGCACCAGAACATCTAAGAAAGGAAGACGCCTCTCTACCTCTGATTCCTGAGTAAATTTAAGTTTTTGGATCCAAGGAGTTGAGCAAGTGAAGGAAACAACCCAGGGTTTATTTTTGGAAGCATGGTGACGAGTCTAATTATCTTCACTGTCTTGCAAAAAAATTTCCCTATTGTTCTTCGTGCTTTTGTTGTTCAAAACCTGCTAGGCTGGTGGGATTAAAATTTTGGGCAGTGAGAGGTTCGAGTATTCTTGTGTACTCGTAGACGTCGAAATTAAAAGATAAGCAGTTTTGCATTTTGAAGTAAGGCCTCTTTGAAAGAGCCTCTAGTTGTAATGCAGAACTTCTTAACTTCCGGCTGCGAGGAATACAGATTTAAACTCACGAAGTATACCAATTCTTCATATGCTGAATATCCTTGATAAACCTACTGGATGTCTAGATATTGGGTCCTCTACCGCTACGTCAAAAGAGTAAATCTCTGCAGTTTTTGGACGTAGAGGCTTACGGCAAGCGTTTCAATAAGCTTCAGCGTTTCTGACTTCAAGTCTATGTGAAATGGGTGACTGCGACTGAATAGCATATTGAAGTATAGTCAACAAACGTCATAGAGCCTTCATAAAGGGTTAGTGAGCGCATGAGGATAAGTCAATTTGCACGAGTAGGGTCATCGAAGCTATAGCTTGTGAAATACAATGATAGTGCGTTCCACTGCTCAAGCATTCTCCGCACGGAGGTGCAAAGGGACAACCAAAAAGTTTTCAGAGCGCTAATATTTTGTAGATTGTAGTATTTGATAAAACTCGGAATTCATTCAAAACTGTGATCCATTTCGCGCTAATTGAAAAGTGATTATATACCTGGCGATATAAGTGTTCTAGAGTTATTGCAGCTTTTACAAGCATATTACGCGCACAGATGGATGGAGTGACAACTATACTTAACAACTACAGCCCATGGTAATAGTCACTGATCAGCTTTGCCACAGAATTGTTCCACCCCATAATTGAATTTGTGGTGTCAGAAAAGAAGCAGCCCAGTTTCGTATCAGGACACCGTGTTTGTCAAGGACTTCTAAGATTTCTTTCAACTTTGAAAAACTGACATAGCTATCACCCAACAAAATCAAGAATATTAACTTCAGTGTCAAACCGATCACTGCAGAATGAAACACAATGGCTTTGTAAGCATTTAGTTTTTGGCTGTATATTTGCATATTAGGGGGGGTTAGGGGTAAAATATAGGAGGCTGCATGCAAATGTGTCAGCTATAATTATTCTGCATATCATGAACTAAGAATTGTTTTCTTAACCTTTTTTTTTTCAATAGCCTCTAATCTAGACCTTTACTTCCGTGTTTACTTTTTAGGCCGTTGGTGTCAATCTTGTTTGAACCCTTGTAGCCGTAAATTGAACCAACTGTGACGAAATCAAGAACCAAAAAAAAAAAAAAAATCATCGGAAATATTTAATTTGAGTTATATATTTGCGTATTAGGGGTAAGGGGTTAAGAAGCAAGAATTTTTTTCTTAACCTACTTTTTTTTCATAGCCTCTAATCTAGCTTTTACTTCCGTGTTTACTTTAGGCCGTTTGTGTCACTCTTGTTTGAACCCTTGTAGGCGTAAATTGAACCAACTGTGACGAAATCAAGAACAAGAAAAAATCATCGGAACACTTAATTTGAGCTATATATTTACGTATTAAGGGTAAGGGGGGGTGGAATTGTTTTCTTAGTAGGTTTTCTTCTCATAGCCTCGACTCTAGGCTTCTACCATTACGGCAATTTTTAAAACAATTTATAAATTGTTTATTCAACTGGATCACGACGGATGCCTGTGTATTATATAGCTTTAATAAAAGGAATTGATGCCCCTGAAGTTTCTTCTTGACATGATAAGCCGTTATAAAAAATATTGCTGATACGACTGTATCAGCAATCTGTATACACATAGTATGTTTTGATTTAGTTATACTCTCCCCTTAACTTTTTCTTAGATTTTTTTTTCAATATCCTCAGCCTTAATAGTACTCGCTACAGAAGTAGTAGTTTTAGTATAGTAGTGGTAGTAGTAATAGTACTTGTGGTAGCAGTGGAAGCAGCAGTAGTTGTAGTAGTAGTAGCGTGCTAATATTGCCTTTTTGGTCAATTGATCATCTCCCTTATCATTTCCCGAAAATTCCAATTTAATATACCCAGCCATTCCTGACATACTTTTGACAACCCATATACACAAAACATGTTTTGACTTAGTTCAACACTCCCCTCACCGTTCCCTGAAAGACTTATCTTAATGCCCTTTGTATTATGGGAAATTAGTAGTCAACGCATACCTTTTCTCAATAACATTACTATATGTAAACAATGAGCAAATTGCAAAACTTACAGCACTTGCCCTGAGGCCCCAGGGAAGGGGGGTTGACATCCCCAAGGCATAATTACTGACCTTTCAACAATGCAGAAAAAAATTGATCTCTCAAAACTTTGCTTGGTTTTTGTTTTGGGAAATGATGGGCGTGGGGTCTTTCAGATCACTTTGACTCTTAAAAAGTGCACTATAACTTCCAATTTAAAATCAAATGAGACCTATCTGAATTTAATACGACCACCCAATCCATAAAACCTTACATGCCCCCAGGGCAGAGCTTAAAGCCCTTGCCACAGGGCTCTAAGTGGTTGTGTCAACCCTGGAGCCATTGTTATATGTTCTTTGGACTATCTTAAACAAAATTACCATCGCACCAGTTGGATCCGATGCGTTTGGTGAAAGGAAGCGTAATTGGGGGAGGGGCTATTTGAACTCCGTCACTTTTGACTCTTAGAAGGGAGCTAAAACTTCCAATTTCAACCAAATGCGCCACCTCTAAAGTTTATGCAATCATCCGTTCCATAAGAGCCGTAAATACCCTGGGGGCATCACTTTGACTCTTAAAAAGGTACAAGAACCTCTTATTACCAATCCAATGAGTCTCCTCCAAGGCATATATAACCACCCTTTTTATAAGAGCCTTACATGCCTCCAAGGCATAACTTACAACCCTTGCCCTGAGAGCTGTAGGGGGAGGGGAGGGTGTGGTTGTCTTCCTGATAGAAATAATTTCCCGACCCTTTAACTAGGATGAACAAAATTGTTATCTCTAAGTTTTGATTGGAGTGGTTATGGAAAATAATCGAGCGTGAAGGCGAAGGGGCTGGCTGCTTTTAAATCACTTTGACTCTTGAAAGGGCACTATAACGTCCATTTTTCAAATCAAATGAGTCCAATCCGAGGTTTATGCGACCACCCATTCCATAAAAACCTTTATGCCCTCATAGCATAACTTACAACCCAATCCAGGGTGCTAAGAGGGGGGGGAGTTGTGAACCCTAGAGGCATTATTATATCTTCTTGGACTATTTTGAACTAATTTCTTATCTCATAATTTCAATCAGATGCTTTTGGTGAAAAGAGGGGTTGTCTGGGAAAGGGATCGTTAAATGCCCTCCATTACTTTTGACTCTTAAAAAAGGAACTAGAACTCTCTATTTTCAACCAAATGAGCTTCTACTAAAGTTAAACAATTATCCTTTCCATAAAAACCTTAAATGCCCCGGCGTTATAACTTACAACACTCGCCCCCAGGCTCTGGTGGTTTTGTATCAATCCTAAAACCCATGTAATATGATCTTCGGAATATTTTGAACAAAACTACTGTTTTCAAAATTTAATTGGATGTATTTCGGGAAACATGACGTGTGGGGGGTAGCTACCCTCTGATCATTTTAAATTCATTGCTGATGACGATCTCCGACTCGAATTTGATCGATAACCATCAAATTCATTGAGATAGAAAACTAGCTTGCGTAACTCTTTTGGCCTCAGGGGTCTTGGGACTCATGTGTGGTGTTAATAGTAGTATTAGTTCCCAACCCTATTTGTTTTTTCATATACATTTCAATTTGGCTAGGTGCTGACGGCTGTAAGACTCAAACTAATAAATCAAATCCATTTTGTAAACCTATTACTAGGCTCCATAAATCATAACATCCCTGTCACTCCCACAAAACTGGTGTTCCTCTTAACCTTTTTTCTCAGCCAAATTTTTCTTTGAAGAAGGAGCATGACACTCCAAGCTGTTACTTAAATTATGGTCTCCTTGCCTGAAAACTCGTAGTTGTATGTTTTAAACTATTTATGGACACTTTTGAACCCCCCTAAAATCCACCCTTGCCCATAAAATGTTACCTCCACGCTCAACTAAAACAAACTTCAATATTAAAGATGTTTAAGATCTTTGGACCAAATTTCATAGGATAACAACTATAAGTACAGATTGACTTTTTCAATAAAACACCGATACTCAATTGACTTAATCAAAGCAACAAATATATATTCAACTTTCTAATTTAAACGTATTAAAAAATGTTTTCAGCGGATTCACTTTGGTTAATATACATCGTATGTTTTTTTTACATATGTTTGAAATATATGCTTTTGCTTAATCTTACATTAAAGAGCAAGCTGTCGGATACAACAAACACACAAAATCAACACTGAAAATATATACAATAAACCTCCGGATTTTTGATAATAAGACAAATTACACTATAAAGTAGAACGTTTCTCACATATATCATATTCGATTGGTTTTTTAAAGTACGAACGCTTTGTGATGACTTGTGATGGCTTTGTGATGATTCCAACTAGAAGTAAAATTTGTCTTACTAAAATCACACATGAAAGGTTTTTCTCCAGTATGTGTTCCTTGATGATCAGACATATTGGAGCTTAAAATAAAAAGGTTCTTACATTTTTCCAAATTTGAAAAGCTTTTCTTCAGTATGTACTCTTCGATGGGTAGATAGGTGGGACTTTGGGGGAATATTTTCTAATATAT
Source organism: Artemia sinica (assembly GCA_027921565.1). Taxonomy (NCBI): domain Eukaryota; kingdom Metazoa; phylum Arthropoda; class Branchiopoda; order Anostraca; family Artemiidae; genus Artemia; species Artemia sinica. Next base: position 8,076,346 of record CM051273.1, read on the forward strand.
AAAACTAGAAAGGTTATTCTCTAGCATGAGTCCTTTCATGATAAGATAGAGTAGATTTTCTGCTGAATGTTCTTTCACACGTAACACATTTGTAAGGTTTTTTTCCAGTATGAGTTCTTTGATGAGAAGACAAATTGGAATTCAAAGCAAACATTTCTTACATATATCACATTCGAAAGGTTTTTCTCCAGTATGAGTTCTTAGATGTTTCGAATAATTGGAACTTGAAGTAAAACGTTTCTTACATACATCGCATTCGAAAGGTTTTTCTCCAGTATGAGTTCTCCGATGAACAGATAGGGAGGAATATTGACTAAAAGTTTTCTCGCACATGACACATTTGTAAGGTTTTTCTTTAGTATGAATTCTTCGATGGCTATATAAATTGGAGCATAAGGTAAAGCGTTTTTACATATATCACATTCGAAAGGTTTTTCTCCAGTATGAGTTCTTAGATGTTTAGAATAGTCGGAACTTGAAGTAAAACGTTTCTTACATACAGCACATTCGAAAGGTTCTTTTCCAGTGTGAGTTATTAGATGATTAGACAAAGTGAATTTCCGGCTGAATGTTTTCTCACATATGTCACATTTGAAAGGTTTTTCTCCCGTATGAATTCTTTTATGATGAAATAGAGTGGAGTTTTTGCGGAACGTTTTCTCACATATATCACATTTAAAAGAAATTTCTCCAGTATGAAAATCCTCATGCTTTACTACATCATTTACAGCAATACATTGATTTTACTTGGCATTTCATATTGACAATCCAAATTAATTTCTTTTTTAAGATAAATTCTTGAAAGATCAGATGTTCCAAATCCTTGTTTGCTGATATTCTTATCACACAACGTTGCAACAGAAAAAGCTAGAATAATATATAATTTACTCAAAACAAATCAATAAATCTTACGTTTCGTTGTAACATAACCAGCCAAACCCCTTATTCTTTATCTAGTACACAATTCCGCTTTTACCATTTTAACCTTACTCAACTAATATAAATTTAACATTCCGGAATAAATAATCCTTGCGAATTTTGTATTTCACTCTTATTAAATACAGAGCCAAAGTGATTTTGTTTGTAGTTTTTCGTAATTTTGAAGTCTTAAGCTTGAGATTTTACATCAATCTACTTGAACATGGGTTGGTCTGAAATATACTTCTATACTATACTATCCGTGAACTATGTTAACTCTCTACTTCAATACATTAAGGCAGTTTTTTTATTGTTACTATAATACAGTAGCTATAGGAATCTACTCCTGACAAGGAAGATTGAAGTTCGAATCACTCTACAGTAATGAACAAAGAGTCTTCAGCTTATTTGTAGCCCTGTTAGTCCAGATTTTAGAGCTTTGAACTTTAAATCAGAATATCAAGGGTTCAAGTCCTTATCCGGCAGTTTTTTTTTAACCTTGTTGTAGCACGGTAGAGTGATGCTCTGTTTGGCAATACAGGTCACGGGGTTCAATCCCCATGAATAAGGCTGGGCTACTTCTTGTCTTTGAAAAAAAAAAAAAACATCAACTGAAACGTCGACTGGATGCCCTAGGTGTCAGCAATGACTCTAGAGAGTCTGTATCCTTTATCGTTATTTTCACATAGAATATTTGAACCGTTTTCTGATAGCTTACGATATTTCTGTTAAACTATAAAGTTTTTTTTAATGATTCTATATCACATCAAAAGAGTTTGTAAAGGTTTAGCAAGTAAAAGATTTCTGATAAAGCTCTTTTTAGTCAAAGGAACGCTTATTTAGCATTTTGCAAATGGTGGCCGGCGTTTACCCCCCCCCCCCCCCACGGAAAATAAGGCTTTCCAAATTTGAGAATTTTATTTGGTTTAATTTTTTTAATTTCCGTAGGGGGAAGGAATTTTGGTACTTGTGTATTTTGCGCCACTCACTCAAGTTTATGCTGTGTAAAATTTGGGAACACTCCGGTTTTTTCGTTAGTTTCTTCGTTACTTTAAAAATAAATTCGGGCTAGATTCGCACATTAGGGGGGGGGGGTTGAACTTTAGCGGGTCTGCATGCAAAATGTGTTTGGTACAATTATTCTGCATAGATAGATAGATAAGTGTATTTTACGCCAAATATACGGCCATGAACACAGTAAAATTACATACATGAAAGGCACAAATAACATAAACTTTGATCAGCGATGATCATAAAACCTTTAAATGAAACACTACATTAACCTAATAATAGTACTTAATACTTGGAAAAACGGTCATTGAAAAAAAAATTAACACTAGGAAAAAACACTTAAATGAAACATTACATTTATTTTATACTGGGATTTTTTTTAGTTAACAAAATCTCCAGATACCTCGCTATTCTTCTGTAATTTTTTAGTGGCCATATACCTAGAAAGAATTGTTTTCTGACTTCAAACTGTCCAAATACTTTACCCCCCCCCCCCTTATGTGCAAATATAAGGCCCAAATTATATATTTCCCATATATTCTGTCACTTATCTTTGTATTGTCTCGCGCGAACCTGAAAGACTAACGAAGAAACCGGTTTGTTCTCGATTTTTACACAGCGTAAACTTGAGTGAGTTGCCCACAATACACAAGTACCAAAACTCATTCTCCCTACGGAATTAAAAAATAAAATTCAAATAAAATTCTCAAATTTGGATGGCCTTCTTTTCCATATTAGGGGGGGGGTAAGTATTTGGACAGTTTGAAGTCAGAAAACAATTCTTTCTAGGTATATGGCCACTAAATTTACAGAATAATAGCGAGATATCTGGAAATTTTGCTAACTAAAAAAGAAAAAAAAAAAAATCCGAGTATAAAGTAAATGTAAGGTTTCATTTAAGTGTTTTATACTCTACCCTCCGCCCCCATAATGTGCAAATCTATAGCCCAAATTTATTTCTAAAGTAACGAAGAAACTAACGAAAAAACCGCTGTACTCTCGAATTTTACACAGCATAAACTTGAGTGAGTGGCGCATAATACACAAGTACCAAAATTCCTTCCCCCTACGGAAATTAAAAATAAAACTCAAATAAAATTCTCAAATTTGGAAAGCCTGATTTTCCACAGGGGGTATTTTCCAGGGAGGGGGGGTATTTTCCGGGGGGAGTAAACGCCTAGAACCTTTTCAAATATCTTTATTGTAGAGGGTAGGCCATCTAATATGACTCCCCTCTTCTTTTTACTATCACATATGTAAGAACTTTTTTTGCGCAGTCAAGGCAATGCCGGCGATCAAAAAGCTAAAACAGAATATACTAGGTGCCAGAAAAAAAACCATCCAATAGAAAGGCTCAGATTTACAATGCCATCGGCGAGCTCAACATTAGAGCTCAGCAATAGTGATCACCAAGAGTGACGCTCCGACCTGCATCAGGTTTCAAATTAAAAAGCAATTCTTCAGACTTTTCAGCATTAAACTGGAGTCCACTACGGGCATACTCTTGTTGTAACTTGATAAAATTGTATTGAATTTTATTGAATTGTATTCAATTGTATTGAATTTGTAACTTGCATGGTCGAAAATATCATAACTATGTCTTTTAGAATGACTTAATCCCTCGAAGCCCCCATGAGGAGGGCTGAAAGTTATGAACTTTACCCAATGTTAACATATAGTATTGGTTATTGGGACCCGGCTCAATGGCAACTGAAACTCTAGAAAATGGTATTTTGATACAAATAGATACATCAAAAGAATCGGATTTTAATGCTGATTTCAAATATATAAGTTTCATCAAGTTTAGTCCTACCCATCAAAAGTTACGGGCCTGAGAAAATTTGGCTGATTTTCAAAAAAGGGGAAGACCCCCTAAAAGCTTTAGAACCTTAGTGAAAAGCACACCATCATATTCTGCGTATCAGAGAACCCTACTGTAGAGGTTTCAAGCTCCTATCTATAAAAATGTGGAATTTTGCATTTTTTGCCAGAAGAAAGATCACGGGTGTATGTTTATTTTTATTTTATTTTTTTTTTTCCCCAGGGGTGATCGTATCGACCCAGTGGTCCTAAAATATCGTGGAAGGGCTCATTGGAATGAAAATTAAAAGTTCTAGTGCCCTTTTTAAGTGACCAAAAAAAATGGAGGGCAACTAGGCCCCTCCCACGCTCATTGTTTTCCCAAAGTCACCTGATCAAAATTTTGAGATAGCCATTTTGTTCAGCATGTTCGAAAATATTATAAGTATGTCTTTTAGGATGACTTAATCCCCCGAAGTTCCCGGGAGGAGGGCTGAAAGTTATGAACTTTACCCAATGTTAACATATAGTATTGGTTATTGGGAAGTATACAGTACAGACGTTTTCAGGGGAGATTTTTCCTGGTAGTGGGGGGGGGGGGGGTCGGGCAGGAACGTACGCAGGGGGGGGGGGCCTTCGGGCCCGGCCCCATCTCGAAATCTCACGATTTTTTTCATTTTCCCATAATTTTCTGATTTTTCTCACAGAATAATGGGTTTGAAGGATTTGCCCCCCCCCCGAAAAAAATTACTGCGTACGTGCCTGGGGTCGGGGGTTATGTAGGAGTATCTTTCCATGAAGGAAGTTTTCATGGGGGAAGGGGCATTGCTATGAAGGGGACGCCGGACTTCCAGCATTATTTAAAAAAGATCAGAAATTAAATATAAAAAAACAAGTTTTTCAACTGCAACAGCAGCAACATCAAAACTTTAAACGAACAGAAAATATTACATATATGATTGGGTTCACCCCTAGTCAATACCTCACTCTTTAAGCCAGAGATTTTTTTAGTACTTTCATAAGAGCTATTTATTCTAATTAACGGCCTTTGTGATTAAGCGGTCATTTTTAAAGAATTGGAACAAAATTCGAACTTTCACTTAAAGAGCAAGGTATTGACTAGGGGGCGAACCCCCTAATATACCTATTAAAAATATATGAATATAGAAGTTCGTTACGTAAGTTAATTCGTAAGTTACGTATATTTATTACTAATAAAAACGTTCGTAAATAAAATGAAACAAGTTTCGAGAAAGCCATTTAACCAAATAAAATTAAATCAATATGAAATTTTGTTTTAATTATTCATGTACTGTGAGCCAAGATCAAAACCTGCATTTATTCAAAAACGTTCAAAAATTAAATAAAAAAAAACAAGTTTTTTTAACTGAAAGTAAGGAGTGACATTAAAACTCAAAACGAACAGAAATTATTCCGTATATGAAAGGGGCTGTCCCCTCCTCAACGCCTTTCTCTTTACGCTAAAGTTTGACGTTCTCACAACTCTGTTTTTTTTTAAACAATAAAAACGTTAGCGTTAAGAGCGAGGCATTGAGGAGGGGACAGCCCCTTTCATATACGGAATACTTTTTGTTCGTTTTAAGTTTTAATGTCGCTCCTTACTTTCAGTTAAAAAAACTTGTTTTTTTTACTTAATTTTTCTTCAAAGATCCAGTTTAGACACAAAATGGCATGTCCTACATTCTGCAATGATGATTATGAAATAAGTACAATTCTGTACTTCTGCAAATTCGACCAGTGAATCTATTTTTTCTGGTTATTAGCTTTAAGACCATCCACTAAAGGCAATTTTGAGTTTATATCATGTTTTCAGAGGGACTTGAAAATTGAATAATGTATCTTAGCACATAAATATACAAGAAGGTACAAAAAAAACAATACCACTGTCCATATTAACATTTGGCTCCAGTTTAAGGTGACAATCAGGTACAAGCTTCGTAGATGCATCTGTAGGAAAACTTCCAAGCAGACCTTTGTCATCATTGGATAATGCGTCTTCAAGTTCTAAGGAAAATATTAAGCAAATTTATTAACAATATCTCAGAAGAATGATTTAGTGACTGGAAAAAACGGTTTTCAGAAAGTTTTCTTTTCTAAAAGAAAACTTTCTAAAGATATTTAAAAAAAAATATCAGGACTGTGATCTAGTTATGAGTAAAACGTTTTAAAAGGAAGACATTTTTTTTTTTTTTTGAAAAATTGGCTTACTATCTTTATTTTCGTCATTGCACAACTGAATAGCTTTCTGTGGATAGCTACAAGAAAAGCAGAGACACTCATGCCAATGGTAAACAAAACTAAGAAAACAAATGTTTGGAGACAAATTCACAGCAAAACAATAAACATTTTACACAGGTTCCACATAAATAAACATCATCTGGTACTAGTTAAAATCAATTAATATTAGCAAACCTGCAGAATTAGACAGTTTCAGTTTTACACAACTCTTCAATGTTGAGGGATATTATAGCACAAATATTTGCAGTATGACAGGATGGGGAGTATGGGATGGAATTTGCAGTATGGCTAGGAGGGGAGGGATGAATCTGTCCCTTTTGTTTATTTTACTGAAAAAACTAATTTGGTTTAAAACAAAGTACAGAATTTAATTCAAGTAAAATAAACAAACTAATACTATACAGGAGGGGTTTGAACCCCGCCCCTCTTTTACATAAATAATCTTTCCAATTAAACGTAGAATATGTATGATTAGGATATAATTGGAATATAATCTACCTTGATATTTTAGAAAAAGTAATGGGGGAGATTGGAAGAGGAGCAACTCTTTATAAATAAAAATTTGATAAAGGAAAGATAGGGAGGAGTTGATCATGGGAGCATACAAGAGAACCAGGCATAGGTACAAGCCACACTCTTAAACATTTATTCTTTTTTAAATCATTTCTGCAACTTCTGCCTTTCCTCAAAGCCTCTTTATGTTTATGTTTACTCAGTTATTTCATAGAATTATTCAAGAATGAAACAAACAAAGCAAAATGTTAATTTACATATTTTCTGTTATTATCAAAACTATATTTAAAAACATTTGAAAAATCTTTGTAGTCTTTGAAGCAAGAACAGCAAAACAAGCATATCTTTGGTTTTCACTGATGCTAGGACATACTGTTTTCTAATAAGGGAGGATATATAGATAATTTTACATGTTGAAAGAACCAACAAAGCAAACCACGTTTTTGCTGATAGTAATACACAGCATTTTCATATAACAGAAATTTATATCTATTTATACTTCTAATATTATCTTATTCTTTTCAAATAATATAGGTGCAAAAGTTATTAAAGTCTGAAAAAAATCCTGGGTTTATCAGTTAAGTGAGATAGGGCATATGCATCAAGTAGTAGCAATACGAATTAATCATCAGGACCAGGGCCTAATTTTGGGATTCCTTTAGTGCTGGGGTATTTATCCTATTACTAGATAAATATACTGCTAGAGGGAGGTCTGAAAAACCCTCCTTCTTTTACAGTTTCTGACAATGCATTGTCAACTATATAGAAGCCTCACTTGTACACATTTTGGTTATCTAAGGGCAAAGAGTAGGGCAGGGTAATAGTGAGTTGGATCTAGTTATTTTTACCACTATCATTAGGTGGCTGAATTTGGTAGAAGAAATCAAGGGGGTAGAAGAATTTGCTCTTCCTATCCTGATTATTATAACAGGATCAGCTGACCCGTGTTTTGCAGGTGGGGGGGGGGAGGGGTTGTCCACTTTGTTCAAATTTTTTTCTTTTAAATTTAAAGCCAATTAATTTTTTATTGAAAGCAGGAGAACTGTTCAACTTCCATTTCAAGTTTGTTACAGCTCTTTGGGGAGAAGACGATGCCATTGAAATTGACTACTTATTCATTAATTTGAGGGCAATTAATCATGGAATTACAAAAAGCAATGACTAGCAAAGCATTAGTTTGAAAAACTTCTTTGATGCTATTTAAGGTAATGCAAATTACCTTGTTTAACAGCAGCCATGCCAAAGATGCTGGGTGTTTCCATGTTGCATCAATTAAGCCAAACTCACAGTCAGCTCCACTTCACAAATTGCAATATTATATCTTAAAAAGGATTAAATGAAAAAAATACCCTAGAAAATAGTTGGACTATAAAAGCAAAAAGAGGGTAGGTCAAATGTGTTCCAAAATTCAAGACCATTTTACTGATATTTATAATTTTATATTGACCAACTTGTTGCTCTTTCCAAGAAAACTTCATTACAAATTTAAAGTTCCTAAAAATGTTAACAGCTTGAAAATGAAAAACTTAGCAATTAAAGAGAAATCTTAAACAGATCTCATTCATTCAGCTTACATAACTGATTGCTTACAGCACCTTTCACTTTTTACAACTACTTGTTTAGTTGGTCTAATTGAACCAATGTATTTTTAATTCACCTTGCTGTGATTTATAATTTAATTTTGTTTATAGGCACTAGTGGGAGGGGGAGGCAACCTGTTCTAAGGGATATGTAAAAACTAAAAAATATTTTATACTTTAGGAACCAGCTCACTGTGTATTTGCCTCACTTTGTGTTCTAATGTTTATTCTCATATAACAAAGTGATCTTCCCCATCACCATGATGAGCAGTAAAACATTGATTTTAAAAAGGAAATTTATTTAAAAAAAAAAACAACCAAAATACAAGATCAAAATCACTCACATAGTTTAATCATATATATTTAACAGCATTTTTTTCTGAAAATTGGCATACTGACATTTGTTTGGGGGAAAACAATCTAGATAGGTGATGAGATGGAAAAAAATTGGTTTCACCTCCCAGCACCTTTTATATATTTTTCCGGACAAAATAAAAGAAGGAAAAACTTGTTTCATTATTGGACACCTTGAAGTCCCATTAAACCTCAAGATTTTAACAAAAATAAGTTTTTTGAGCTAAAGATACCTGATTAACAAATCAATTTTTTGTTATTGACCCACTTAACAAACAAGAGACTTAGAAATTATTCCCAAAATTACAATTGTGTATAGAAGAAAGCTATTCCATAATAAATAATTCTATTGAATATACATATTATTGAATAGACATGAAAAACGTCATTTTTAGTTTTATTCTATTTCTGTCCATTCTAAAGACAAAAAACCCATGTAATACAAAACCCAAGATTAGGATGAACTCTTCCTACCTCTTGACTTCCCAGGGATCCTAATTGAAGGGAAGAAGAATTTACCCCCAAGAGTTTGAAAAATACACTCCTCTTTGTATTTTTATTTAGGATTATTGAAAAATACCCTTGCATACCCTGTATTTTAGCTTATTACCACCAATGACACCTGGTAAGCTATAGATAGTTAATTGACAGGTAAGTCAATAGGTAGGTTATGTAAAAAACAAAACAAAAATGATAATCATTGAAAAAGTAATGAAAATAAAACATCCTTGAAATTTTGAGCAACATTTCATTTTTTAACATCAAAATTATAACACAAAAGTTATGTAAGGTCTTAGAACTATAGAGTGTTGTAAAATTGAATCAAGGAATATGTCAAAACAAGGATTAAAATGCCATAATGACATATTGCACCACTTAGCCTTTTTTGGCAATATTTATAAGTGTGACAAATCCCTAAATAGCATAGTCTACTGTCTAAAGAAATGATTGCTGGGTCAGCAGCATTTGACTACTATAGTCATTGGTCCTTTATGCACTAAGCAACAAATTGTTATTTAATCTTATGTAGAAAGTACTATAAAATCAAACAAGAGACAATATTGTGTTTCCTTTAAACATGGAGAATGATACAGTCTTCTGTAAGATTTTTAAAACATTAAATTATTAAAGAGAAGCACAAATAAAGTTATAGGCTACAGATGCCTTTGTGATTTTCCCCTTTAATATATATGATTCACTAAAATCTCATACCAAAGAAATTATATTGCCCCATCAGGTAAAATTCTACTTCAGCTATTTTTGGCTATCTTGTAAAGGGGTTTGGTTAGGAAAATGAAACTTTCAGGGGTAGTTCTACAGGCTAAAGTGTCCCAGGAAGGTATTTTGAAGTACTTGATCCTGAACTTTAAAAATCCCTGTGTTATAAAAGTGAAACCTTGTAAAATAGATCTTCTGCTTAAATGAAGTAAGCTACAACAAAATTTTTTTCAGCTTTGCAACTTTGCTCAATCCCACTTTATAAGGTTTTAAAGATATGTAAGTACATTTCCTAAATTAAAAAAATATATTGATATGGCTTAAAATTCTATTCAAATAACAGAAATTGCATTTTCAGAACTAAAGCCAGAGAAAAAGAAACTGATAACTGAAAATTAAGGTAAAATGTTGTTTTGTCAAAATTTCAAAAATTTCAATATTGCTAGCACCGCCTAGGACAAGAAAATTTGTATTTCTGATATAATTGAGAGGTAAGTTTAAAATTTACCCCCCCCTCCCCAATGTGCAAACACATACCCTGAATTGATAAATATGGGGTAGGAGTAAAATTCATTTCTGACAAAAATGATTATATTTGGAAAGAGCAGACAAAAGGCATCAAGTGGTAGGCCCTATGTATTATTTTATTTGTAAGTCAATAATATGAACTGTTACTGAAAAAATTACCTGTCATGTAGGCAAATTTCAGGACCCTCTAGAGGGAGAAGGAGTGGAGGTAGGTACCTTAAATACCTTCTGGGACATACTTTAGTCTGTAGACCAGGGGCAGATCCAGGATTTTTTTTTAGGGAGGGGCCCATATAGGTTAATCCAAAAAAGAAATAGTGCTCTTCTATTAACAGGACTCTTTTATCTCCAGTAATGTATATCAGTCACAAAATAGACTGAGATGCACAAAGAAAACAGGTTTACAATGCCTTCTGGGATATAAACAAAGGCAAGAACTGTATTTAAATTGTTGTTTTTGGGGTTTAGGGGGAGGGAAGAGATACCTAAGTTAGTTTAGGTTATGTATTTAATATATGCTATGCTTTGCCCCCCCCCCCCCCTAATGTGCAAATATATAGCCCAAATTTGTTTCTAAACCATTATATATCCATCTTATTTTATATTATTTCATTAGGATTAACCAAACCAGCACTATATAAAAGAGTACAGTTAATAGAAGAGTACCAAAAAAATTTTAGGGGGGGGGGGGGGCAAAATAGGTTAATCCAACAAACTTATGTTATGAGCAAGTATAATACACAAACTTGAGTTAATTAAGTAAATTACACTACTTTAGACTATGCTACGGGGGGGGGGGTTCCCCTGGATCTGCCACTGCTGTAGACCCATCCCTGAAAGATTCATTTTCCTAACTTAACCCCTTTCCAAGATAGCCATAAGTAGCTAAAGTCGATTTTTTTGTTATTCATATTATTGGCCTATGAATAAAGTAAACATACCACTCAATGCCTTTTATATACTCTTTCCAAATATAATAATCATTTTTGTATGAAATGAATTTTACCCCCGCCCCTTTATATACCAATTCAGGGTAGGCCTATATATTTGCACATTAGGGGAGTGAGGGATAAATTTTATTTCTGATGTAAATGAGAGGTAAGTTTAAACTTTCCCCCACCCTTCTAATGTGCAAATATGTACCCTGAATTGGTATATATAAGGGTGGGGGGTAAAATTGATTTCCCAAAAAAATGGTTATTATATTTGGAAAGAGCATAAAAAAAAGGCATTGAGTGATATTTTGGTAAAGTTCTACAAAATCATATTATTGAGTTAGGAATAAAGTGAATACACCATTTGATGCCTTTTTTATGCTGATTATGAATAACTCAATAATAATTTCATAATGAATTTCAGCCCCCCCCCCCTATATATGCCAATTCAGGGTTAGGTATATATAGGGGGCTCAAATTCATTTCTGATAGAAATGATTATTATATTCAGCCCCCTATATATACCTAACCTAACCCTGAATTGGCAGATATAGGGGGGGGGGGGGCTGAAATTCATTTCCAATAGAGATTATTATTATTTTGTAATCAGCATAAAAAACAGCATCAAATGGTGTATTCACTTTATTCCTAACTCAATAATATGATTTCATAGAACTTTACCAAATTATGTCCTGGGAAGGTATTTTGGAGCACCTACCTCTGCTCCTTATTTCTCTCAAGGGTCCTTAGAACAGTAAAGTTCTACAAAATCATATTATTGAGTTAGGACTAAAGTGAATACATCATTGGATGCCTTTTTTTATGCTGATTACGAATATAAGGCATTTCTATCGGAAATGAATTTCAGCCCCCCCCCCCTATATAGGCTATACCTAACCTAACCCTGAATTGGCCTATATAGTGAGGGGGGGGGCTTGAAATTCATTTCCGATAGAAATGCTTATTATATTTGTAATCAGCATAAAAAAAGCATTGAATGGTGTATTTGCTTTAGTCCAATATATCCTGAATTGACATATATAGGGGGGGGGGAACTAAAATTCATTTCCGATAGAAATGATTATTATATTCGTTATCAGCATAAAAAAGGCATCAAATGGTATATTCACTTTATTTGTAAGTCAATAGCCTAGGCTAATATGATTTGGTAAATATTTACCAGTCCTAGAGATGAATTTTTACCTTGTAATACAATAAAAGTAGCCTAAATATTACAGATAACTTTTTGATATCATTCTATTATAAAGCAGTAGGCTATGAATAAAATCTTACAGATGACATTTTTGGTTCTCTCCTTAAACATATATTATAAACGTAGCCCATCAGTAGGGGTTTTGGTGCCACTTTGGGTGGCAAAGTAGTGTCGATTTCCTATAAAAAGTGTCATTTTCTAAAAATTCCCCGCCCGCGATGCTTTGCATCGCTCGCGGTGGTACCAAGAAGCTTTTCAAATTGAAAATATTGACCACTTTTAATTTTCTGACATACAAATTTGGCTGCAATGCCATCCATAAGCTAGAAAAAGTAATATTGATTTTACTTATGTGGTGCTGATTCTCTGCTTTGCGTAGCACCAAGTATTGTCAACTTTTCAGCACTCCCCCCCATAAAACCTGCCAAAGCGCAAACGGTGCTTAATGTGTAAAATGAAGATTCGTTCCACAGAGTACTTTTTTCTCTTTTTTGTTCTGAGTAGTCTTTGCTCATAGTGCAATAAAGTAAAGAAATAAAAGAGAAAAAGCCGTCCGAGCATTTTTTCTTTTGAGAAAATGGAAAAAATGGCCAGCAATACTCGTCTACATTGAAAGTTGTTCATCCAGTTTTTCCACACAATAGACTATCTGGATTATTACAGTACGTTTTGGTACTTGAAACTTTTCTCAATCAATCAACTGTAGTGAATCGAGGCGTGCGTCCTGAACATCAGATCATTCGCCCCTCTTCTTTCTGGGTTGGGTTGACAATGTATCCCAATCTTTGAATATTTCTTCTTCTTCTTCTTCAATTATAGGCTTCGGATGAATCCATTTAACCTTTTTCGTATTGTCTGATTATGTCAGGGGTGTCCTGGGAAATCAAATATAGAAATTAGAGTATTATTATTCAATAATAGAATTTATACATCATTGATGAAACCACCTATATTTAAGCAGTTAAAGACAACTTTCAACAATTCTGCATCATCAGTTGAAGAGCGTCTCCTTTGTGTTAGTTAGTCAATATTAGGGGTTAGCTTAAGGCGCTTGAATATAGCAGATAAAGTTAGCCATTCTTTTTTATGGTTGAGAGTTGCCACAGGGCAACAAAAAGAACATGGTTGATGGTCTCATCATAGGTTTGACATAGGCGGCAAAGATGGCTCATTAATGTTGGAATGGTTGTGTTTTGATAGTGATAAGTTTGGCTGTTAAGGCCAGTAGCATTTGATCGTATTCTGTGGTACATCTTTGAGTCGTTCCGGGATGTAAATGGAGAAAGGTTGGGTGGACAATGGTTTGCTAGATATTTCTTCTTTTCTCAGGATAAATTCATACCCTTCTTTTTGGGACAATTCACTTGCGGCTGAACAGAATGTTGCCTTTTTATGTAAATTCACTAGTCGCAGAATGCCGCGAATACAGATTGCAGCTATTGATGATCCTGTGATAAATACAACTAATAGTCGATCAGACATTGACTCTTTCAAACAATTTAATTGGCCAACACTGTAGAACATCCTTCGTGTGAGGTAAATGGATGTCAAAACATAAAGAAATTATTACTTATCACACTGAAAACTTCGCGACCGGGAAATAGCTAAGAGGAGAAAGTGCGTCCAATCCTTTTTTGGTGGTGATCAATCAGCAGGTTTCCAAAAAGGCTATTATTTATGATCCATATAATGATGGGGAATAATAAGATTTATGATTAATATGAAGGAGCATAAAAATAAAAAATAGTGTTTCTGAATCTGAAAACAGTGAGATGCAAAATGAAAGTAAAAAGAATATTGAAGCTTCTACATTGACAATTTTCCTTCCTATGTGTTGTTGTAAAAAATTAATTTTGGTAAAAAAGATCTACTTTGAAAAAAATACCACTTTTACTAGGGTTGCCACCATAACCAAATAAAAAACACTAGTTTTTCACCAAGAAAATCACCAGAAATCACCTGTATTTCACGAAAATCACCAAATAAATCACTAAAAATCGGTAGTCAATAATGATAAGCTTTACACCAAAAAAAGACGCGTTGGGGACCCTGAGCTAAGACATTATGTTTTCAAAGGCCGTCAACTACTTAAGAAGGAAGAGAATTTATACCTAAAACCGGAATTCCAGGCAAAGACTGAAATTGTTACCGAAAATCCTATTACTGGACATGAAGAGCCTTTTTATTTATTTAACTACTATTATAGTTTTCTTTGTCTTTACTTTGCAAAATCTTTTCTTTTTCCTTTTTCTAGGTTTCTATTGAAAAGAATAACACCAATAATCCTCTTTTGTCTTCAAATGGAATTTCATTTGCTTATGAGCATTTTTAATCCCTCTGCCATAGTTGGTATCCTTAGTGGTAAACATTAGCTCTGAAAAAATGGACTCAAATGGTGTCAATTTCTTATATATTTATTTTACTTCCATAAAATTGTTGTGGGTCAAGTCAAAGCTGAAATATCAGACAAGCGGTGATAAATCTTATTTCCCTGGTTCTTCATACGATAGCCCCTTGAGACTGAGCCCCCTGGTTTCTTGAGACCGTTAAGTCCCTTGAAAAAGACCTAGCCTAGGCTGCTGAATTTATGTTCATGTGGGACTATGCTTTCTTTACCTGAGAATTTTTTTTCGTTTCTGAGCCTCAATCCGCTATTATCACACATGTATGTATTTATAAATTAAAATTTGTAACAATGGGGAAGCCAACTGCCAAGCTAAAAGGATACACAAAAGCCCAAAATAACACCACTCTTTAGAAACAACGAATAAAAACAAGTCACAGGGGGATTTTTCCGTGGAGGTGGAGCCAGGTATCCTGGCGTTATGTAAAAAACGGTGAAAAAACAAATTTTTTCAACTGAAAGCAAGATTATTAATACTTAAGATGAACAGAATTTATTACCCTCCTCAACATCTTACTCTTTACGCTAAAGTTTAAATTTCGTCCCGATTCTTTAAAAATGACTCCTGAGACAAAAGGGTCGTTTAATTGGAACAATAAGTAACGTTTTTTGTAAAGTGCCAAAGAACTGTATGTGATGAATGAGGTATTAAGGAGAAGGGCAAACCCCGTCATATACGTAATAATTTCTATTTGTTTTAAGTTTTATTGCTGCTTCTTTCTTTCAGTTGAAAAAAACTTGTTTTTATTTATTTAAATTTGCAGGCACACGGATTAAAACATAACAATATACCAAATAATAGCCTACTTAAAAAAAACTACGGTATAAACTCCCAGCTTTTAGTTCTATTGAGCAATGCCGAAGCGTTGGACGGATATTTTTTAACAATGTGGACAGTTTTGATTTTGGTTATGAAACACCAAAATCTTTAATGCCTTTAGACTCAGTTCTTATAAAAAGTAACGCATTATCAAAGTAGTTTGTTCAAAGTAAAACATTAAAACTAAGATTAAGAAAATCAAATAAAAATTTTTGTTTCGATATTTTTAATTTCACTTTGAATACCAAAGGCCAGTATATTTGACACCTTTATACTTCATAACTGTAAAAAACTAAATCTTTTTCAAAGTGTCAACTATATAAATACAATCACTCCTGGAAAAAAATTGATAATAAACACAAAAAACGTATCCGTTCAGGGAGAAAATACAGAAATTCCCAGCATTCCGTTCAAGGGAAACATTTCTGATTATAGTGGCTTCATATATCAGCACATGGGTACTCTTGCAATGCAAGCAAAAGTTGACGGCATATTCTTACCGAAATTACCCCTTATTAAGTTGTTTTCCTTGTGTTTTCTATAATTATACGAACTTTCTTGTGTTCTAATAACTACACTAACTACTAATAAACAAATATATATTTAGTATCACCATAAAAAGCTGACTCTTTGACTGAATGTTATCAATAGTTAGGTTCTTATACTTTCGTTATTGACAAGGATTGTTATTTAGTTACCATTCATTAGTAGGGATGACAGTGCCAGCGCGGGGGGAGTTTACAACATTGCCAGATAAGAGCGAGTTTAACGGTACAAGATCACGTGTCTCTTTCTAGGCCAATCAGAGACTTAGAATGCAGACGGGAGTTTACAACATTGCCAGATAAGAGTTTGATGGTTATATTGTTTGTTGGTTATATGGTTTGATTATTCTGTTTGTTGATGTTGTTTCTTAGTTCTGTTCTGTTTGTTGATGGTTATGTGGTTTGATGGTTATAAAGTTTGTTGGTTATATGGTTTGATGTTGTTTCATAGTTCTGTTCTGTTTGTTGATGGTTATATGGTTTTGATGGTTATATTGTTTTTTTGATTATATGGTTTGATGGTTATATTGTTTGATGGTTATGTGATTTGATGTTGTTTCTTAGTTCTGTTCTGTTTGTTGATGGTTATGTGGTTTGATGGTTATAAAGTTTGTTGGTTATATGGTTTGATGTTGTTTCATAGTTCTGTTCTGTTTGTTGTTCAACTTGTTTGATGTTTCTAAGCCTAATATATACAAACAGAAGTTTACATCATTGCCAGATAAGAGCATCTAACGGGAGAGGATCACGTGTCTTTTTCTGGCCAATCAGGGTGTCGGAAACACTAACGGAACAAGATCGCAGTGAATATAAGAAAGAATTTTTGCTATAGTTGTTATTACCGTGAGAATAGAATTCAAGGAGTGAGAACAGTTTGACTTTATTCATTAAGATATTTTTGTAATAATGAGTGGAATGTTTACACTATTAGAAGTTGATAGTGGAGTTGGTACCAGAAGCAATAATACAAGAGCACCAAACATTGCGGTGGAAATACCGAGAGGAAATCACATGTGTTATCTTTGAGCGAATTTAAAATGGAGGATCAATTATGCTTCGTTGCAAAAGTTGATATAGCACATGTGAATAGACTTCAAAGTGCTTTGAATGAAATAGTGAAGCATATAGATGGCAATAAGTTATATCGATATTTGTATATGTATAATATATATTATTGTTATAATTATACACGCTCAATAAAATTGTTTCGAAATCGAAAATATCCCCTTTCTTTTTGTTAGAATTTTTTGGAATTATCGAAATATTCTTGAAGTAGAACGAATCATGGTTAGTCTAGAGTTAGCAGTGAGAGTGATAGGATTGAAAAATGAATAAATTTGAGAAAGAGACTATTAGGTCGAATCTTGTGATTATGGAAAAACATTTGATTATGTATGACGATTTTCTCGAGTTATCCCTTCAACGGAAGATATTTCCACAGGGGACACTTGACAATATAATGAAAACTGATTCTCCCCCATTGGACTATTGTATAAAGCTTTTACGACGTGACTCAAATGCTTTTACTCAATTTATTGATATATTAATTGAAACAAAGCAGAATAATATCGTGGATGTACTTTTGAAAACATTGCCATAGATTCTATGTAGATGGCTCCCCCCTTCGAAAGAGGTTATGTAACATCACAGAGTTACTCCTCTCCCATACCCTCTGAATTTATCGAACGTGGATCAGTTTCATTTTAGCTGTGAGATAGTTAACAACGGAAACCAAAAATGTTCTATACGTGTCCACTATGCATGTACAGTCTTGGAAGTTGGTCATCATGTGAATTGTACAATTATTGATGAGTATAATGAAAAGTGCAAATTATGCAATCCGTGTAAATTGCATAGAGGCTATGTAGTACAAATTAAAGACTGTAATTCATGTCTTTAAGAGATTTGTGACTCTCACCCTAGAGGACGTCTATGCTCCTATGATCAGTGGGAGAATACTTATCCTGGTATGATTGGAAAGAACCCCAAACGTGATTTTAGTTTATTTCTACGAGATTGGTATCGTCTTTGATTTAAATTATTTTGGGAGGAAGGATCAGGTCTACGATTCAACTGTTGGGGTAACAAGCCAATTTGGTTTCTACGTCATCGTTGTGACAACACTGCCTATTATGACTATAAACCTAGTGATTTTTATTTGGCAGTTACCGAATGTGATTCACCATTTGAAAACACTGTATGTGATATTGCTTCAAATAATAGATTGAAACACGTGAATTTCACAATGTGAATGCAAATAGTATCATTGACTATACCAAGAGATACGACAAGAGTGAAGTTACATTATATTGTAGAAAATATGACCCTCACTTTGCAGCCAATCAAGATCAATATACAGTGAATTCAAATGATCTACCAGCATTAGTGGTTCTCGACAGTTGCCTATATACCGAAGAAGAAATCTAAAGTGTAGAACAAACACATTGTTGTATATATACATTTTTCTATATTAATAAATAAATTCACATACATTTTTTTAAGCACTTTACTCGTAAGGCACTAATATCAATATTATACAAGTCTGAGAGGATATTTTCCACCATAAAGTCGTTCAGACGTGGATTGTCTACGTAAATGTTGAGAAACTGCTTGTAAGTATAACCGCGACATCTGGACACGAAATACAGTAGTGCATGGAAACCGCAACTTTTAGTCGTCAGATCCTGTACTCTCTTCCAATTTTGAATAATAGTTTTCCCACTGCTCACAATATAGTTGCTGATGTGTGGAGTGTAGAATGTATAGGGTAGGCCGAGAGGATAAAAAATTCAATCGTCTTCATTCTTTGAAAGATGCAGAGCCAATGGCCAGTACTCACAGTCGACGGACTGTTATTAACAATGATTAGGGTATTGTTTGCACCTTGAATTTTTCCAAGAAAGTCCAAGGGCAGACAATAGGATCTGTTTTGGACATGTAGGGGTCCATATTAAATACATTCATTATTTGACTGGTGTTCACGGTGCAAGGTCTAGTAGAACACTGCCTTCGGGAGTGATTTCCCAATAGTTTCAAATTGATTTAGCGAGATTAGTGTAATAATCTCAGCTAATGGATCTGAAAATGTGCACTCTAAACAACCACTCCCTGTTCGTACTATACTCATATCCTGGGTGCCAGACAAATCCAATACAATGATACCATTTGTTTTAGCGAACATTTCTTCGGTTATACCATTTTCAAATAGTTGTGAATCATGATCTAGGGCTTGCATGGTCAACTCATACAATGTCCTATAGGGTTTATCAAAAGATAGATTATAGAGGGGGATTCCATTTACTTTGCAGACAAGAGATGAAAGCTCAAACATTTCAAATTTATGTGGGTATCCAGTCCACGATCCTATTGCACTAGCGCAGTTTACAAATGCCAATGCTGATTATGATGGAATTTCGCCATTGATAAAGGATGTGTTGGTGAAGGTGCGTCAGCCTGTGGCAATATGACGTTGATTGGTGATTGTATGAGGAACAAGTAGTTTAAAAATTATTTCCACTAGCTCTCAGTTTTTCCACTGCCAAAGCAACAGAACTCATAACCTGCTGCTTTCGTACATGTAGTATTGCCGAGGTGAGGGAGAGAGTTACATCAGGATTGGCAACAAGTTCCTTTCTTAAAATGAAATTAGATGGAGCAAGCGTCAATTTTATATCCACTTTAATATTGGGTGGTAGCCATTGGGGTATATTAAACATTTCATGATATATTTTTCTAACTAGATGTAATTCACTAGTTGTAGACTTTTTAGTGCATCTCTACTATCAGTATTAATAATATATTCATATCCATTGGAGATGCCTCTCAATTCCTTGTATGACTTGGGTGTCATCAGCATGAACTGCATATAGATTGTATATTTTGAGAGATTGTTGCTTGTGCTCACCAGTGTGCCATTTATGTAGAGACTGATTTGACGAAATAAATTATGTAATATACAATTTTCATAGGATATTCCATCGGCAAGAATTGGCAATGTATTGTCGGATTTCCGGACTTTCATTCGTAAATCAATAAATGTCGAAGACATGTCCATAAAGTAGTCTTCATTGCAATAAATTTGAAAGTGAATATTATCGGAGAGGGGTTGTTGTGGATAAAATTGTTCATAGTATCTATGTTTTACACTCACATCAAAATTTTCTGCATCAAATAGATTTAAAGGCAAAGTGATTGAAGGTTGGGAATCCTTATGCCGTAGATATGCCATCTATGAAAAGAAATCCAGTTTTGATCTAACAATTCTCTTCCTTGGGCTTCTTCTTCTACTGTTTACTCTATATGTTGTCTTTTTCCGTCTTTTCTTTGACAGGGGTGATGTCTTTTGTTTCTGACCTGAGTAGAGACTGATGAACGGTGCACTGTTTCTCGACCTTTTTAAACATTTTCTATTCTGTTGAGATTTCAATTGTTCGCCACGGGTTCGCACACTGGACCTAAGATTTTCCAAAGCATTTTTTAAAATCCTTGCCAGAGCCCCAATCGTATAGTGTAGAGGATGCAAAATCTGTCGCAGGCGGTACAATATATTTTCTAGCCAGAGGTAGTGCAGAGCGAAACAGATTATCAAACCAACTGCCAAGACCATAGCCAGAAATTGATGAACGACCTTTGTAATAGTCCATTCCATTGCCCACTTGTCTTGGGCCAAGAGTATTAACATAGCAGTCAATATCAGGACAAATGAATACCACTTTTCTATTAGACATCTTGTTGCTGAATGGGTCGAAAATGGCATGTAATCACAGCCAAACCTTTTGATATTGCTAAAGGATCACCTAATTCAGTTCTTACTGTTAACTGACAGAGTTCTAAATAGGAAGTGGTTACGGGGATATACTGAAGATGCTTTATATTGTTATGGTGAATATGTTCTTGATTGGTTTTTTGTTCAAGAACTCGTAGGAGGGGGACATTGCTATTGCCAACTCTGGATGTTTCAACAAATGAAGCGTAGAGAAATATACAAGTGTTAATGGAGAAGGCAGGTGGGTAGTCATCAAACATGATCTATCCCGCTAACAGTTGCAGCATTTCTACCATTGATCATATTCTGTTTAAAGCCAAGAACTTCTCTCAGATTATCATTGAGATGAATCATTTCAGTGTCAACAGGTGAGGTAATGTAAATCCTATCGTATTCCATTGAATAATTAAAATGGAATGAGCCATTCCTACGATATGAGATTTTTCTATTGATTTTTGCACACAAATCCGTCATATTACTATATTCTTTATATTTCAATGTGACATGAGGATATTCATTAGATTTAAGTGCTTCAACCCATTCATATTCGGCAAAGAGTGACCAATCGAATGGAATAACTTTTATTTCATACACACAATCCTTTCTCAGGATATCGTATGTATTTTTGAGAATACATTCGACAAAAGCCACTTCATACTTTCCGTCATCGAATTTTATAGTGGGAGAGACTTTCGTCCGAAAATCACTTGCTCTATTCAAATCATTGTGGAGAGGATCGGAAACATTGGACATGAATGTCACATAGAAATCATTGGGCATTGTTATTGTCTTCAACTGCAACCCAAGGATCAAAATCAGAAATGTATCCTAGCCAGCGAACAAGCAACTGTCTCTTGCCCCTGCAAGTACGGCTCTTTAATATCTTTTCAATTTTATAAATTTCCCTAGTGTTTCTAACTTTTTGTAGTTCATATTCATAAGAACCGCCGAGGATCTCATCATCTTTGGTGTCTCGCAGGCGACATGTTGTGGGTGTAGTGTCTAAGATTTTGGACACTTTAAAATGTTCAGTGCTAAATAAATAATTTCCGTTTTCAGAAATATTGGTGGTTCTATTAATTCCGACAGTATCAAATTTTTTTCTTCACATTTTTTGTTGTTGACGTTTTTTCACTTGAATATTGCTTTAGAAAAGCATCAAATGCATTTTCACTGCAATGAACTTTCTGAGGGCTAACATTGGACACGGATCGATGTGGTCGTTGGTTATATATTTGCATGATTTTATCTAAATCATGAATAAAAGCAGCAGTATTTTTCAGCGTGCAATATCTTGAAATTAATAGACGAATCGTTCTTTCAATCATTCAGCCAATGCAGGCTTTATCGGACTGTGACTATGCTATAGCTTTGTATTATATTTCAATAGAACCTTTTCCACATGAGGATTAACAACTTCGCTACCGCGATTCGATTGAATTTTTCTATAGCAATCTTGTTCAAGAATACTTTCTAAGGCCTGAGCAACTTCAACAGCTCTCTTTGATCGCAATGGAATGGCATATGCATAGCAACTAAAGACACTGATTGCTAATAGAATATATTTTTAGGGTGTATTGTGACGCTGTTGAATCGCATCTAAAGTTAAAAGATCAGTTTACATTATATGCAGCGGGAAAAGGCCTTAGTTTGTCGATATTGTTTGCCACGAAGCCTGCGATTCCGATGCAGAGTGTAACTCGGTACATTTTCTAGATGTCCTTTTGCTTTTTTAATGTGCTGCCACCTACGTCAGAGACAGCTTTAGAAAGAGTTGTGGGGGAAATTAGACTTTCCACTTCACCAATATTTTCATAGACATGTTTTAAAACTTCATCCATTTGGAACGCAAACACGTAGTGTAATGTCCACTCCCCTTTTGCACACTAGAGGGTGGTGCTTTTCACAATGAGTTTATATCAATACGTCTTCGCTTTTGTCTAGCCATTGTCGTTGGTGTTATAAAATCATTGCTTCTGCTGCTAGGAGTGCTAGTAATTTCCAAGATTGAATTAAAATCTTCTTCTTCTTTTTTTAAATGGTATTGGCTTTATTAGAGGACTAACACCTCTACTATGTTCTCTTATTTTTTTATAATTTGCTTATTGCTAATTAGACTTTTGGGGAAGTTTGATGCTTTTAGAAAGGTGTATAGATTTGGTCAATTGATAAAAGTCCTTTACGATTCGTCACCATATCGAAAATAAATCAAGTAGATTAAAACTTTTCCCCTGAATTATAATTGGTTTCCCAGTGCTATCGACTTCAACTTGATAATCACCACCACTTTCCAACATGAGATATGTTAATACTCTTTTACTCTGTTCTCGATAGGTCACTGGCAATAGGTTTGCAATTGATGTCAATATGGAATTCAATTCCTTCTCCTTTGATTGTGCTGCTGCAGAATCTTGAGGAGATGTTTCCTGTTTAGAAGGATCCCTGACGGTGGCAGATCTCTCGCGATAAGGTCTATGTTTGTCCACACGACGCAATGCATCTTGAAGTAAAACTAGCTTTTTATCATCGGCAATATTTTCATCATTAATGAATTTGCTTAGATTGCCTTCAAAGTGTTCCACGGGTGAGAGGACAAGTTGTATTGGAGTCAATTTATAGGGTTTATCCATTTAGAAAAAACTGTTTATAAGTCCTGCGATTATTGGCAGTAAAAGTGTAAAAAAGCTACCGCCCGCCTGAAGAAGACGTTTTCTTTTACATTGTTTCCTTTGCTTTTGCAAGCCAAGGCACGCACAGTGGAACGATGTTGCTTTATCTGTTGTCTAACACCTTCTGACAAGTGTACATTGCCCTCAGTTGAATTTAAATACAGTTTAGATATTAGATCAATAAATTCTTTGTCACCACCATGTTTGAGTATGGCTTGCCTGAGTGGAGGTTTTGAAGTGCATAGAACGGAAAATAAATGTCTATTTTCATATAGTTTCTTCAATGTCATGATGGCAACTAATAGCTGTTTCTACTGTTTACCGGAAGATATACAGTAATTTCTTTGTCGAAAATATCTGTGACTACACGTAGATCCTCGGGCTTATTTTGATTAAGATCTAGCAAAATGTACCCATAGGGCTTATTTGTCGCCTGACTGTACGCTGACAGCAGAAATTTGGTTGCACCTGGATATATTTGTTTATTGAGAGTTATTAGAGAACTAGAGTCACGAACAACTCGGTAGATAATATAGATGGTGCAATTCAAAGCAAGTGTTCTCGCACATTTGCTCTGATGAAACAGATTGTGTAGAACTAGGGATATGGAAATATGTTCATGATGAGAGCGAACGGTAAACAGTTGTAGCATTTCCTGTGTGAACTGTTAAATCAATTCAGCCAAATCATCAATAATCAGCCATGAGTTTTGTTCAATACTATTGAAAACATCAAGTCCCAGTATGAATTGTATTGGCATGGATGTGGCAGTGGCAATAGCTTTTATTTGATCGTAGGATTCTTGCCAAATACTATAGCAATAGTAAATTTTCTTTGGTTTTTCCAAAAACATTTTATTATAATTTTTAATTATTTTAGCTAAAAGTGAAGTTTTGCCTGCCATTGATGGGCCACACAGAAACAATCTGAATGGTATTTTAAATTGATAAATACTGCTTTTGCTGCTGTTGACAACAGTTCCCCTTTGTATGCCTGTTTCACAACCTTGTCGCATGTTTCCACACAGTAAACTATAGGACCGGGAACACCCCTTTGGATATTAAATCACTCCCCGTCTCTGATTTTAACATTCATAGGTGATTGGGGGCCTGACGTTTCACCAACTCGGGATAGATGCTCTCTCTCCAATTGGTCCATCCGCTAGCTGATTTGCACCCTATTTTCCAAATTATTTAATAAATCCCCGGTTTTAACTTTTAACAACAGAGAATCTGTGTCCCCATAGTAAACTTGAACCTCCCCCTCCTTTGGCCATTGTACCTTGCGCACATTGTAAAAGAATGACAACATGAGTTTTTTGGAAATTTCCAGTACTGAACTGCCCCCCACTATATTCTTGTTTAGAACAACATTTCTCTTTTTTCTGTGTAGAAGAGCCATATTCGGCTCTCTGCTCGTGATTGTTGTAAAATTGGGATCGGCAAAAATTCTTGAACATTCTTTGGGGCATATTACGACGTCATAACGTGATCTGTTTCGTACGCTTTCACACATTTTTCCGGAAGATGAATTCAAAATAAGTTTGTACATTTCTTTTTCGACTTTACTTTGTGCCTGTGACCGTTTACTGACAAAGGTGTCAATAAACGTCTTCAAGTAGGGTGTCTGACTGAATTGCAGGGCCCTGTGTATTTTTGTGACCCTGAAATCATTGCTCACCATCCATCACAAAAACACATGGTGAACAACAATATTCTGTTTCGGGTCCAGATCGGCAATCAGTTTCTGCTTGGAGGGAGTCCAGTGCATGCCCATATCCTCGACCAAAGACCGATTGTATGGGCTCAATGACTCCTTGGTGACAGGTCTATTCACGCATGGAAATACAAAATCTTTTACTTTATCGTAAAGTTCCACTGGTTTGTGCCCGTCAATTTTAAAGAACCATCCTTGTGGACCATTTTCCTCGACAGTGTGAATGTCAGGGATGTCACAAGGATTTTCAAGCCATTTATAATTGCCACATGGTAAACAGTAGTGAGACATTGCCAAGGGGTACAATGAGTTCATGTCAAGAAAAACTGCATTGGACTTTACACTGGTGTCTTGGCCAGTTAGATCCGTTGTTAGAACGCGATCCCCATGAGAAATATACACACGCCTCATCGATCTTTCTAAAAATAGATGTTGATCCACTTCGGTGATCAACTCTATTTCCTCTCTACTAATTTTTAGAATTAAGTCTATGACGAGATGCGGTGTTGAAAAATAATAACCAATGTCAAGCCCAAACTCTATATGCGGTGTTGAATAAATTTGATCTGTGTTTTTGCAGACAATATCTAAAAGAGCAACACATCACTGGCCAAGTATATCCTACAATAATCCCAACCATTTTACAATTACCCTTAGGCCATACCCTCTTGGCAAATTCATATTCTTCGGCAGTGCATTCACTATTGGTAAGTGAATTATATAATGCTTGAATTGGGGTTGTTTCTCCTCACTTAACCATGCGCAAGAGCAGAAATAGTCATAAGCATATATGCCTTTACAGGTCAGTAATTCATACATTCCACTGTCTGAAAAGCGCTGTTTCAGCAGAGGAAAACTATCGAAATTGTCACTTTTCCTGCACCTGAATGAGTTGACTCAGAGCCTTAGGGAAAAAACTGAACGAGTCTAAAAACCGGATTTTATTCCACCTCGTATGTCCGTTATCCACTGCCTACCATTTCAATTCTCAAAGCACTAGCTTTTCAGCAGATTTGCGTATAATATTGTAGGTAAATGAGTTATTTACCCATGGACTATCTGCTCCCCCTCCCTCCCTGTGCATATGTTCCAAAGCCAGTAAAATAAATTTCAAATCCTAATTTGAATTGTGAATGAAGACCGGTATAAAAACTGCTGGCTTACATTCACATTGCGCGATTGGTGTGCTACACCACAAAAATTACTACCCCCTGACAATATTTCCTGCCACAAGTGATTATGGTCCCTGACTTTCCCGCTTCCCCCTCTTTTTCCCCTAGTCCCTTTCCCCTTAGTCCCCTCTTCAAATTCCCCCTTACAAACCCAGCATATTTTCTGATTTTTAATGGCCAGACGATCCTCTGCTGACAATAACATCGGGAAGTGAGCATTTCTCAAACGGAAAATAGCTCCATTTACAGTGACAATTAATTTAGTTAATACTTTGATCATGCACTCATTCTCGTGCAAAGTTTTGACTATTCTAATAATTGCATTCTTTTAGACCTGTCACTTTGTGCCTGGGCATGTGAAACCACATTAGCTTGATGTTCTTTGATACGATTCGAAAATCGTAGGTCGTTCACATCCACCAGCTTAGCTTCACAATCCAAACTTATTTTATTGCTTTGCAGGAGCGTATTCTGAAAATTTTTAAATCTCAAGATGGCCCTGTCACCCGAAACTGTTTCTACCAATTGATATCCGTGACGCCTGCAATGCTACATGTGATTTTGTAGCTTTAAATCACTATGAAATCTAGACAGGCATGTTAGACAATAGTATCGTGTCCAATGTATTTTACCCTCCCCCAGAACTCTACTAATATCCGTAATAGGATTGAAATGACCAATTGAATTGGATTTACTAGGCGGTGTGTACAACAACCAAACCCAGTGTTTCACCGATTCAATCGACGGGGCCCTTACTAGGAATATTATATTTTTTAATATTAGATAGCACACCCTCTTGAAATTATGTTTCGTATTGGAGCACAGTAACACCGATGTTTAAATGTGCGTTGTCCCTTT
This sequence comes from Artemia sinica, assembly GCA_027921565.1. NCBI lineage: Eukaryota > Metazoa > Arthropoda > Branchiopoda > Anostraca > Artemiidae > Artemia > Artemia sinica. The sequence goes on from CM051273.1 coordinate 8,103,624, forward strand.
CAAAAATATCAATCGACCTGAGTGTTACTGGAAATTTTTTCGCTAAACAAGAGAAATCTACTCTCTTGAGAAATCTACTCTCTTGGAGAAAATCAGACCCCTCTTTCCAATGCACGGCCCAGTAGTCCAAATTTTTCTTTAAAGCGTCATGTGCTAGAGGTTCTTAAGCTGATATGAGGAAAGTGTACATGAAACATTTTTGGCCTGTTTCGAAACAGATTCGTTGAACGCCCTTGCATCCTTCTAAATCGGGATTATATTGTAAAACTGTAGCCTTGTCCTTATGGCTCCCTCTTAAAATAAAATGTATTTTAGATTCACATATATTTACACGTAAATTTCAATAAATAAAACCACGGACCCACTCCTGTTCTCATTATAATTTTCGAATTACCTGATTGTCACGAAATTTCATTTGCGGTTCAATTTGGATCATTAAGTGACTTGTTTCTTCAGACGGGTGAGAAGGTAGTGTGTATGAATCCGATGTAGCCTATAAAGAAAATAGCTCATTTTCAAAGTGTCTAAAAGACCTTATTTTTAAAATTGGATTATTATTTCCATATCATTTAAAACATGTGCTTAAAAAACACGCTTAGTAGTAGGAATAGTAACAGCAATATCTGTGCACACATAGTAACATTTGGTTAATTCACTGTTCCCTACTCTATATATCCTGAAAGTTCCAATTTAATAGCCACTGGTTTCGAACACACTACCTTCTCACCCATCTGAAGAAACAAGTCACGAAATGATCCAAATTGAACCGCAAATGGAGTTTCGTGACAATCCGTTTACTGAAATACCAGTTATCGACGAACAAGATCTTGAGCAATATGGTAAATTCTTACGTTGTGGCGATGGTAGTGTTAACTTAGACAATACAGCTTCTGACATTGACAATTTATTGAATAATTATTTAGATGTAGACGATAATACACTTGAACAAGGCAATGCAGTTAGTTCAGACGGCGACTTACGATGGCTAAGCCCGAATACAATACAAATTTTAGATAATTTTACCAAAAAATTTAAATGAGAACCCTCCCCTCACTGATTTAATAGACTTTGTCCTAGTTCAATCAAATTTAATTGAAAATGAAATGGCTTCGATGGATTTTACTCCACACACCAGCCCTATTGTTGAACAAAGTGGGGGAGGGGGTGGTAATGATAATATACAAGAGGGGGAGTGTCTAGCTAATATAGAAGAGGGAGAGGGTAATGATATACAATTCTCGTCACTGCCGGAATTTCAACAAACAAATTGAATATTTAATAAAATAGTCGTTTATGCTGCAATTTTTTGGGATCCGTTTAGTACACTTATGGGGGGAAATTTTATAACCGAACCCATTTATATCGTTCATGAATATGTAGAAAAAATTCGTGCGATTTTAGAAAACCAGATTCAGTTGTGGAGAGGGGTAGGGACTCCATTAAGGCCTCAATTGTTTTAAACATATTTCATTTGAATGAGTGTCGTAGTGAAGTGTACGATCACTATGTACAAACTGAGATGTTGGTGGTCTATCCTCATTTGGAGAATTATGAGACAGTCTTTATGCAATGGATTGACAACATTATCACTCATCTCGAAATTATCATGAGAACGGGAGTGGGTCTGTGGTTTTATTTATCGAAAGTTTAAGTGTAAATATATGTAAATCTAAAAAATATTTTATTTTCAGAGGGAGGCATAGGGACAAGGGTACAGTTTTAAAATATAATCCCGATTTAGAAGGATGCAAGGGCGTTCAACGAATCTGTTTCGAAACAGGTCAAAAATGTTTCATGTACGCTTTCCTCATATCGGCTTACGACCCTCTAGCACATGAAACTTTAAAAAAAAGTTTGGACTACTGGGCCGTGCATGGGAAGGAGGGGTCTGATTTTCCCCCAGTAGATGTTTCTTGTTTAGTGGAAAAATTTCCAGTAACACTGAGATCGATTGATATTTTTGAAAGGGCCAACGCCCATTTAAATATTGATGTTACTGTGCACCAATACGAAACAGAATTTCAAGAGGGTATGTGTTCTAATAAAAAAGGTGTAATATTCCCAGTAAGGGCCCTGTCGATTGAATCGGTGAAATACTGGGTTTGGTTGTTGTATACTCCGCCTAGTGAACCCAATTCAATTGGTCATTCCAATCCTATTACGGATATTAATAGAGTTCTGGGGGAGGATAAAACAATGGGACACGATACTATTGTATAATATGGCTGTCTAGATTTCATAGTGATTTAAAGCTACAAAATCACATGACGCATTGCAGGCGTCACGGATATAAATTGCTGGAAAGAGTTTCGGGTGACAGGGCCATCTTGAGATTTAAAAATTTTCAGAATACGCTCCTGCAAAGCAATAAAATAATTTTGGATTGTGAAGCTAAGCTGGTGGATGTGAACGACCCATAATTTTCGAATTGTATCAAAGAACATCAAGCTATTGGGGTTTCTTATGCCCAAGCACAAAGAGACAGCTCTAACACAATACAATTATTAGAAATAGTCGAAACATTGGACGAGAATGAGTGCATGATCAAAGCATTGACTAATTAATTGTCACTGCAAATGGGGGCTATTTCCCGTTTGAGAAATACTTACTGCCCGATGTCATTGTCAGCAGAGGATCGTCTGGCCATTAAAAATCAGAAAATATGCTCTGTTTGTAAGGGGGAATTTGAAGAGAGGACTAAGGGGAAAGGGACTAGGGTGAAAAGAGGGGGAAGAGGGAAAATCAGGAACCATAATCACTTGTGGCCGGAAATATCGCCAGGGGGTGGTAATTTTCGTTGTGTAGCACACCAATCCATGTCTAGCAGCCACCCTTGTGTTTGATAATTTCCTAACCTGACACGCGCGAAGGTTGTTTAAAAAATCACCCCTTTTGAGATATATTCACACACAGCTTTGTCTATATCGCAAAGAAAGCCGACTCTATTTTTATGGTTCTAAATGCATGTGAAAATGTCACTTTTGAGTAATAACTTCAATTGAAAGACTTAATTGGTGACGAATGGTTGGAGGGGGAAGAAGGGAGGAGTTTTCGTAGTGGAAAAAAAAGTATATTTGAAGCATAGTATAAAGATTTTTTTTGGGGAGGGGCATGACATGAATTTGAATATATTGGGAGGGATGGGGGACTACAAAAAATGATTTTATTTGGAAAAACCTTAGGAAATATACTAAACAGGACTCACATTATTTATTTGCGCAGCCAAAACTTCTAAGCCCACAATATTCGATGTTTGTTCCATTGTGTCTTGAAACGATGTGTTACTTTAACTACAAAGCGTGTTCATTATAAACAAAATCTCAAGGTGAAATTGCGATGTAAGAGAAATCTTACGCAAATCTATTGGACTAGAAAGAGACACGTGATCTTGTCCCATTAGACACACTCTTATCTAGCAATGATGTAAACTTCTGTTCGGATTCAATATGCATAGAAACATCAAACAAGTTGACCAACAAACAGAACAGAACTATGAAACAACATGAAATCATATAATCAACAAACAATATAACCATCAAACCATATAACCATCAACAAACAGAACAGAAACAACATCAAACAATATAACCATTAAACCATATAACCAACAAACAATATAACCAGCAAACAGGTCTAGAGAGATAAATTAGAACTTATATTTTCCTTATTATGCGTCAAAATCTATTGGGAGGCATCCAACAAGAGGATAACAAACCTTTTTTCCATGACTTTTCCCTATTCTGCTCTCTTCCCTTTGGTTTCCTTATAATTACTTTATTGTCCAAAATTTTCAGGGGGCAAGGTCTACCCTGTCCCCTCCCCTATTGCCGGCGCCCATGCTAAATTTGCATCAGCGGTAGTACAGGGAGTATATCAGCATATAAGAAGGACAGAGAGGCTTCTATGAAAAAGCATCTCTTATTTCTTTTTTTCTTTTTTTATGCTGGGAAACTTCTAGCGTGACAATTTTTAAAAACGGATGTGTCAAAGAAACTCAGATGGATTTAAATTTTTTTCAAAATCGAAGGGTTTTAAAGAATAAATTTCTCTCTAGGTACCTACTGAAGTTCTTCCTCGAATTCTCGTAAAGGCTTATTTTATTCCTGTTACGTTATCTCGTTCTATTGTTGCTATAAAAATCAAATTCTATGGGCATTTAAGGCAATGCAACAAAAGAGCTGAATAATGACTCAGTTCCGTTCCTGCGACCCTTGCAGCTCCTTTTTCAGATGAACGTGACGTATTCGATTGTTCCCGGTGGTTTTCTTTGCAGTTCAGTAACATCAATTTTGAAACGTGGAAAGGACTCAAATTTCTGCAATAAATACCGACCTATAACTGTGCATGTACAATTAGTAAAGCCTTCAAGTATGTCTATTAATGTCTATATCTTCTTTAAACGGATGTGGTACCTACAAGACTTGTCCTATCTTGTCCATTATAAACATTTTTACTTTGTGCAATCAAACTATTTAGAATTATGTTGCTGGCCTTGATACAAATTTTAGAACTTAGATAATAGATTTAAATAAACGAGAGAAAATTAAAAGCTGACATCGAACTTCCTAGATATCTAAGAAAAACCATTTAACTTCTTTCAACTTGGGTCTGATATAGAGGTATTCAGTTTTGATGAGAAATATCATTGGGAAGTGCGAATATTATTTTAGCTTACCTGCTCAAAAAATACTGAAAATCGGTTCAAAGGAATTATCATTTGGTTGATCTGGCCACTTTGGGAATTCTTGTGCTGTCACCCGCCTTGGTTGACAGATTAGCCAAGAAAAGATAATTACATTTCAGTTTGTTTATCAATACTTGTAAATATGTCAGTAGCTTCCCGCTTTTTCAGTTTTTTGCTGGAGAATTTAAATATTTAATTTCAAGTAAAATTTTAAACACGATTTGATTCTTTACTTAAGTTTTTCAATAATTTGATCATCTCCCTTATCATTTCCTTAAAGTTTCAAATTAATATGCTCAGACATTCCTGAGTAGCAGCCTTTTGCAAACCCATATAGACATAACATGTTTTGATGTAGTTCAACACTCCCCTCAACATTCTCTGAAAGCCTCACCTGAATACTCTTCGTATTTTTGGAAAGCAGAGGTCAAACAAGCATATCTTTTTCAAATGCATTTCTATATGTAAATAACGAATGAATTGCCTAACTTATAGCCCTTGCCCTGTGGGCTGGGGGATCATCCCCAAAGATATATTTACTGAACCTGTATTAATATGGTATTCATATTTTTCTCAGCAAAGAGGGGGAAAAGGCCAGGCAGGGCACCATGGGCCTTGGGCAATGGTTGTTAACAAATGCTACCTGGAGTTCACAGAGTTTTTAATGGTAATTTTCCTTTTTTACTATATACATTTTTAAATGTATTTGAACATCAGAGAACACTATTGTGGACGTTGTGGTGGATTCAGCCACGTAGAAGACCACGTCATGTCGAACTTACATTTACACAGGAGTGTCGTTTCAGGGAGGGGGGGGGGTAAGAAGAGGCAGTGGCCCCCAATAATTTTGATAAAATAACTTTTATATTCCCTATGCCCCTTGACTATCTGAATTTTGACCCCTCTAACCCCCCCCCCCCAAATAAAAATACTGGTGCTACTCCCCTGCATCCAAATGAACAATAATACCTGTCTCGGTCCATCCAAATTTCTTTACTAAAATTATAATAGAGAATTCATTACAATAAAAAATACTGTTCATCGAAAATTTTGACTAAACAATCAAATTTTGTCTAAAATTTAACTAACAATCCAATATTTGAATTGTCAAGCAGCAAACTGAAAAAGCAAGAAGCTACCAACCAATTCACAAGTATTGGTATATACACAATAGCTACAAAAACTTCCGATGTCTCTTCTAAGGAACGTGTGGAATTATCAAGAGGGAATATGGGTGGGAATTATCACTGAGGGGATGGATACGCTGGCTTCTGTATGCTATTACTATATATTGTGTATATATTTGGGTTTCTTAGCTTTAAAAAAAATCATTTAACATAAAATACAAACAAATTTACAGCAGCCATCTACAAAAACCCGAAGGTTTGTTTACGATGGCTGCAAATCCATTATTATAAAGCTCTACATCCACATAACAACTACCTCTTTGCGGGAAAAAATCGACTTTTGAAATAAATCAACAGAAAAAACATCTCCTACTCTATAAGGATTACTCTCTAGAAATTGGAAGTGAGAAATATCGCCCATCATCCTTACAACATCAACTCAAAAAAAAAAGAATTTGCAATAACAGATGTAAAGAGAGAAAAAAATGAGATACTTCTAACTAAATCAACTATGAAAAAATCAATAAGTATCAGCTAGGCTATAGAGCTGACGTGGTGTGCTTTGGTTGGTTAATATCGCGAAAATGAGACCTTTGACTGTCCAAGCATTTTTCATACCAAACATTATTCACATTCAAGTTTCTAATCATTCAAATTATCACCCAAAAGGTAAAGCTTCAATATACTCTTGAGCTGGCTTACATTATCAGCTTTTCTAATAGCATCCGGGAGAGAATTCTACACCCCCGGTCCCGCAAAACGAGACAGAAACGAAGCACGTTGAGTATTCCGGAGCTCAGATGCAAGGTCATTCGCATTTCTAATCTCATAACAGTGATAAGATGAATTATCTTCAAAAATTTCCCAAAATACCTTTGGTGAACACTTACCCAAACATTGATAAATAAAAACTACTAACTGGTAATCCCGTAACTGATAAATATTTAAAATTTTCAAACTTGTAAAGCAATTCAACTTACTATTTTCAAACTGAATATAATTACCTAAAGTACGAACTATTTTATTCGGTAAAATTTGGACCTTTCTAAAACTTGAAATCTCAAATGAAGCCGTCGATTCTTCAATGGCTGATGTAAGTTTAAATAGCTTTTTAAGACATGATAGAATTTTTGTATAGCGATAATAGACAGATGTTAATTTTCTAAGAATTGAAGCTGACTTGGCTTTCCGAAAACTGAATCTTTTCTGCGACTCTCTATTTCTAAATTTGGTTTGGCTTATTCCTTATATTTCATTTAAGTAAAATGAACTAGTTTCAAAGTCAAACTTTTTAGAAAACAAATAACTTTTAGTACCACAGTTTCAGATTTTCACAGTTTCACTATTTTCACAGTTTCACAGTTTCAGATTTTCCTCCTTTATATTGTCATTTTCGCTAATTGTATAGTCGATTATTATCTATTATTTATTCAATTATTAATGTGTGAATGCAGGGGGAGGGGGGGCTAGGAGAACCACCATCCAGATAGGTTTGAAAGACCTCTAGGAAAACTTCAAATAATCGAATCTTAAACTACATTTTTGATCTTTTAGTACATCATACTATGAAAAATTCTCTGAAAGTCACTACCCCCAGGGGGCCTAGTCACATTCAACGAATCAGTTATATCAAATTTGATAACGCATTAAAAAGACATTGAGAAAAAGAAGCAATCTAATATCACATTGGAAATTAATAGCATTACGCCATTGTATGACTTGTTTTTCAGAAATAAAGTTCTATCTATTGTTCACGACGGATAATTAACCTATTAAATGATATTGAGAAAAAGAAATAATTTATGCGTGAGAGGACCCCCTCTCTCCCCCCTCCTCCCACGTCACCCTTTTCCAAAATCGTCTAATGAATTTAGAGATGAATTTTTTTCTTCAGCATAGTTGAAAGGCACAATAACTATGTCTTTAGAGATAAAATGGCCCCCTTTCAACCCCTGGGGAAAGGTTTTTAAGTTATGAAATTTATACATAAAGCCAGTAAAAGTTGGGTATAGCTAGGTTAGGATAATTAACCTATTAAATGATATTGAGAAAAAAATATAATTTATGCGTGAGAGGACCCCCACTCCTCCCACGTCACCTTTTTCCAAAATCGTCTAATCAATTTAGAGATGGATTTTTTTCTTCAGCATAGTTGAAAGGCTCAATAGCTATGTCTTTAGAGATAAAATGGCCCCCTTCAGCCCCTGGGGAAAGGTTTTTAAGTTATGAAATTCATACATAAAGCCGGTAAAAGTTGGGAATAGTTAGGTTATGTTAGGTTATCTAACATTTCTGGGTTAACTTATACTAGTTTAAGTGGCGTGCCACTTAACCTAGTATAAGTTAACCTAGAAATGTTAGGTAACCTAAGTTTTTGTTATCTGACTTTTGAACAATTCTTAACTTAATGGCTATCTCAAAATTTTTATTTGATACATTTGGGGAAAAAGGGGCGTGAGGGGGGCTAGTTGTCCTCCAATCTCTTTTGACTCTAAAATACTGAACTAGAACTTTCAATTTCCAAACAAATGAGCCATCTCTGAATTTTTTACGAGCATCCCTTCAATAAGAATCATATATTCCCCCAGGGCATAACTTGGTGGAGAGATTTAACCCGTTTCCAATCCCCTATTCCAATAATTTTGGAGAGACAAACTTGGGGCATACACTATTATATTGATATACTGTTCTTGCTGTAAAACCTGCCCTCGGGCCCTGGGGGGCTGTGTTGACCCCTGAGTTATATGGTCTTTGAAATATTAAAAAAAAGCTATCGCAAACTTCTTATCGGATGGGTTTGAGGAAAAAGGACGTGGATGGAGGGGCTAGGTGCCCTCCAATATCTTTTTGACTCTTAAAAAGGGAACTAGAACTTTCAATTTCCAATCAAATGAGCCCTCTTTGAAGTTAATAACGAGCATCCTTTCCATGAGACCCATATATGCCCCGGGGCATAATTTACAACGCCTGCCCCCGAGCCCTGGGAGGTTGTGTCGACACCGGAATTTTTGTTATATTATCTTTGAACTATTTTTAACAAAATAGCTATCTTAAAATTTTTATTGCATACATTTGGGAAAAAAGGGTTTCGGGGGGGGGGGAGCTGGTTACCCTCCAATATATTTTGACGCTTAAAAAGGGAACTAGAACTTTCAATTTCTAATCAAATGAGCCCTCTCTTAAGTTTATACGGGCATTCCTTCCATAAGAGCCGTATATGCCCCGAGGGCATAACTTATAACCCTTGCCCTCGAAGACTGTGGGGGGAGTGTCTAGCTCAAACATATAATTTCGAGAAATTTCAAGAAATTTCGAGACCCCTTCCATATGAAGTGCCTCTGGGAAAAAATAGTAAAAAAGAGAAAAACGAGGACTATACAAGCCAGTGAAAAAATGGACTAAAATGCAAATATTTCGGTCAAGACCTCCGCTTGACCGTCCTCAGTGCAAGATGTATGTAAACATAAAAATTACTAATAAAAATCCAAGGATACTATAAAAAATTCAAACCTTCAAACAAAGCACAACTAAAATTTGACAATCTTTTCATTACCCAATGTCACCTTTTCATCTTCACTTATTCCTAGCCTTAGTGACTTAGTCTTCTTAACATTAGTTTTCAAACCTATTCTAGAACTCTGAACTCGCAAAACCACTAAAAGTTGATTCATTTTGCTCACACTTTCATCTAGGATGCTTAAATCGTCAGTGTAATCTAAGTCCAGGATACTTTTCCCTCCCCATTTAATTCTATGGTCTGCCATTGCCTTTCCTGTGCTGCTTAAGACAAAGTCCATCAAAATAATCCATGTAAAGGGGGATAGAACACAACCCTGCTTAACTCCTGATTTAATACAAAACCAGCTGCTAACCTCATGTCCTACCTTAACCGCAGCAGTTTTATTGTCGTACATAGCACTAATCAGTTTGATGTATTTTTTCCGGTATACCATACAAGGATAAAACCTTCACTAAAGCTCTTCTATCAACAGAATCAAACGCTTGCTCATTATCTATAAAACTGAGGACGAAAGGTGCTTTACAACTCAGGCACTTCTCAATTGGAGATTTACAAGGGCCCTTCCCGTATGGTCTCCCTTCCAGCCTCCTTAGTAAGTCTCATTAGTCCGTTGGGAGAATTTACTATGAACTCTTTAACACGGTCAGAACCAAAAGTCAAAAAACATGTTCAGGAAAAAATTGCCTAGTGAAAACAAATTACCATCTGAAACTGATGGAGGAATGGTAACTATTGTTTTGGTTGGTCTAAGAAGTAAAAGTTTATCGCCAAAAAAATTTATGGTGATTTCGAAAACAATGCTGAAGCCCCTCGAAAATGGCGCCAAATCAAAATGAAAAGTGAACCATGGGATCCAGCATGGTAGAAAACCTTGAAAAGGGAAATTAAAGTCCCTCTCCATGAACAACAAGGAAAATCACTTTTTGCATGTGTAGCACTAATATGTCTCCCGTTTTTTTTTTCTTTTTTATTTCCAGGCCAAGTGGGTTACAAGACCATCATAGAGAGATACTTAATGGTTCATTTAAAAGCTATTCATTATATCTACGTGCTTTTTATAATTTCCGCTATCTGCAAGTGCCACATGGCACTAAGACTGGCACTTGTTTTTTGCCATTTCTCAAGGGTTGGGGCTCTCTGGCTACCAGAACATCGTGGACCGATATTTAATAGCTAAAATCGCTCATGTGTACGTTCTTCCTATAAATTGTAACATCTGCAAGTGCAAAATGACACTTTTAGTGGAATGTCTAAAGTGCAAAAGCTGGAGCCTGTGGGCTACGAGAACTTTTCATAGAGGTGTTTAATGGCTCATTTTAAGGCTATTACTCATATCTATAAGTTTTCATCAATTCTACCATCGGTTCCATTGTAACTGAACGACCGTGTAACTGAACCCCCAGCAACTGAAACCCTGTAACTGAACCACCGTGCACCTGAACCACCGTACAACTGAACTACCGTGCTATTGAACCACCGTGCAACTGAACCCCCATGCAACTGAACCCTTGTGCTACTGAACCGTTTTGCAACTGAACCGTTTTGCAACTGAACCCCCTTTAACTGAACCATTGTGCAACTCAACCCTCGTGCAACTCAACCCCATTTAAGTAAACCCCGTGTAACTGAACCACCATGCAACTGAACCCCCGTGCAAGTGAACCACCGTACAACTGGAACACCGTGCAACTCAACCACCGTACTTACATTGGGTAAAACACAAGTTAGAATCTTTAAATGTTCAACCTTGTCGGAATTGTTTACTTTTTTAAGTCTTTATATAAATTACTGTCAAGATGATTTATAAAAATGCTGTTTTGTTGTCACAAAAACAAAGAAAATCGGACGTCATAAACTCTTAAATCCAGATTTATTTCTCTTTTTTATGTCTGTTAATGGGGGTTCCCTTCACCCTGTCACTTTTTACGGGTCTAAGCGTTTACCCCCACTTCCTCGTGGAAAATTTCCCCTTCTCCACCCACGGAAACCCCATCACCGGGAAAATACCCCTCTTGCGAAAATTATGGTTTTCAAAATTTAAAAAATTTTCTTTGAGTTCGTGTTTTTTTTTGTTTAACTGAGAAGTTCTAAGGGAAGTGGAGAAGAGGAATTTATGTTTAAATCTATCCCCCCCCTCCTTGGGGGGTATCTTTCTAATGAAAGATCCTCCAGAAAACCCCCACACAAAAAATTTCCGTATGTTTCCCAATGACAAATACTATCTGTAAGCAATAGACAAATCAAAAAACTTAAAAAGAAACTGAAACTTCTGCAATGGGGTTTTCTGATTGTTGTGTAGCTAGGAAGAGAGGGAGATACGTCAAAGGGTGCATTTTGATGCCAAGACATCTCAGCTCTCATTGAGCCTTCAAATAAATACAGAATTAGCTCTAAGGGAGAGACGACAGGAGGATGAAGGTAGAAATACTTTGATAATCCCGAGGCATTTCTAGTCCCCTTTTATAGGCCAAAAGTGATTGGAGACTAACCAACCGCAATGTTTTACCACATTGGGTAAAACACAAGTTAGAATTTTTACATGTTCAATCCTGTTGAAATTCTTTGTTTCTTAAATTCATGATATAAACGCCAGTCAAAAGTATTGCGACATCGGATCTTCTTTTTCTTTTACAAAAATAAAACAAACCTTTTTCGCGAATACTCTTGACAGGCGTTTATATCATGAATTTAAGAAACATACAATTTCAACAAGGTTGAACATGTAAAAATTCTAACTTGTGTTATAACCCAATGATATTGCCTAATATTTTTAGAAAACTAAAAATCTGAGTTCAGTGGTTCAGTTGCACGATGGTTCAGTTGCACGAGGCTTCAGTTGCACGGTGGTTCAGTTGCACGATAGTTGAGTTGCACTGTGGTTCAGTTGTACGGTGGTTCAGTTGCACAGGGGTTCAGTTACACGGGGGTTTAGCTACATGGGGGTTTAGTTATATGGGGGTTCAGTTAAATTGGGTTCAGTTGCACGGTGGTTTAGTTACACGAGGGTTTAGTTAAATGGGGCTCAGTTGCCCAGTGGTTCAGTTACACGAGGGTTCAGTTGCATGGGGGTTCGGTTACAGGGTTCAGTTGCTTGGAGTTCAATTACATGTGGTTCAGTTACACGCACATCCTACCATCCGTAAGTGCTATATAGCACTAAAAGCAGCACTTGTGGTGCCAGCTCTTAAGTGGAAAAACTTGAAACAAGAAAACGGTACCATCGTTCATACCTGAGAACAGGGTTGAAATTACAAATCATTGAAATTACAGTTCATGTGATATATGCTTACTGTATTTTCAAATACCCTACTAAAACCTTTAGTGAATTAAAATCAACTTGGTGGACTGTGGTGAAAAACTTGAGAGTCATGGCTAATTAATAAAAAAGCCAAGAGATAGAGTCTGAATGAAAGGCAAAGCTACGAAAAGATTAAGCAAGAACAAACGGGTTTTAATTTTAATAAAGCAGTGGAACAAAATAAATAAGGACAAATCAGCACTTTAATTAAAAAATATTCCGAATATTTTGTCCCTACGTCCGGGAGCCTTTCTCAACGGGGAAAAAAACAAAACGAAAAAAAAATGTTTTATTGAAAAAATAACATACATAAACTAAACTAGAACGACAACTAACTAAAACGAATATATATATATATATATATATATATATATATATATATATATATATATATATATATATATATATATATATATATATATCTATATATATATATATATATAACAAACAAACTCAGATTATAAACAAACTTCAAGCACTGACGTTATAACAACATGAACAAAAGCAAATGTCTATAGTGAAACCATTGGTTGCTCTCCTCACATTCAGTGCATAAATTGGAATCTATTGAAAGTGAAGATTAGATTTACTTAAACAAACAAAAAAGGTCACCTAACGCCAGGTCCATTACCCCTAACTAAATATCACAGGTTAATCAACCAATTCATGAATTGTAAATTGAATGTATTTTTTTTTTTGTTGCTAGTTTAGCTGCAGTCCGTTGACTTTTTCCAGCTTTTACCTCATTCTGACCTTTATTTGCAAGGTTATCCTTTGTTTCAGGACAATTATGAAAATCACTACTGGTTGAATATTTTACCTGCTTTTTCATTAAACTATTATAAATTAAATTTATCCTAAATCCCCTTCATCTCAATTGATACTAATTAAATCTTTTTTATTTCTATAATTTCTCGGAAACTTTGTAAAAGTCCTACAGTATGAAGGTCTAAATCGGGTCAAAACGTCCCAAATTCTCGTAGATAATTCTACGAGAATTTGGGAAGTTTTGACCCGATTTAGACCGTCGGGTCAAAACTTCCCAAATTCTCGTAGATAATTTTCCCAAATTTCGTTGATTATCAACGCGAATTTGGGAAATTTTGACCCGATTTAGACCGTCGGGTCAAAACTTCCCAAATTTTCATTGAAAATTTCAACGAAATTTGGGAAAATTATCTACGAGAATTTGGGAAGTTTTGACCCGATTTAGACCTTCATACAAATCGGGTCAAAACGTTATACAGTTACGTGCTGACATACCTTTCAAGAATTGTGAAGTACACAAAACCCATCTCCTTTGTCACAATCATTAATTGGGTGAATTTTGAATGCTCTTTTTACAATTTATTAGATTAGCCTATCTCTTAAATACTCTTTTTAAATAGGCTAAATCAAGTCCAAGATTGTGTTCCTGTTTAGGAAAGATGAATCTTGATCAAAATAATTGTGTGAGTACTGGGGGTCTTATCCTATAGCCTTGGGCTATATCTGGTCCCATAAGGGAAGGGGGATAGGTAATAATTGTGATAAATTATAGCCTAAATGCCGTAGCACATGCGTTTAGATAATTAGGACTAGGCTAAGGTGTAAATGTATAAGCAGTCCATTACACAAGGAGACATGTTAATAAAGCAACTCTTACTTTATGATATGCAAAATGATCCTAGTTAGGTATATCTTTACCAACTCATATTATTGACTTACAAATAAAGTGAATATACCACTCAATGCCTTTTTTCATATTCTTTCCAAATATAATAATCATTTTTGTTGGAAATGAATTTTACCCCCACACTTATATATAGGCCTACTAATTCAAGGTATATATTTGCACATCAGGGGGGGGGGCAATTTTATTTCTGATATAAATGGGAGGTAACTTTAAAATATATCCCCAACCCCCTAAATGTGCAAATATATACACTGAATTGGTATATAGGAATGGGGGTAAAATCCATTTCTGATAAAAATGAGTATTATATTTGGAAAAAGTGTAAAAAAAGGCATTGAGTGGTATTCTTTTTAAATAGGCTAAATCAAGGCCAAGATTGTGTTCCTGTTTAGGAAAGATGAATCTTGATCAAAATAATTGTGTGAGTACTGGGGGTCTTATCCTATAGCCTTGGGCTATATCTGGTCCCATAAGGGAAGGGGGATAGGTAATAATTGTGATAAATTATAGCCTAAATGCTGTAGCACATGCGTTTAGATAATTAGGACTAGGCTAAGGTGTAAATGTATAAGCAGTCCATTACACAAGGAGACATGTTAATAAAGCAACTCTTACTTTATGATATGCAAAATGATCCTAGTTAGGTATATCTTTACCAACTCATATTATTGACTTACAAATAAAGTGAATATACCACTCAATGCCTTTTTTCATATTCTTTCCAAATACAATAATCATTTTTGTTGGAAATGAATTTTACCCCCACACTTATATATACTAATTCAAGGTATATGATTGCACATCAGGGGGGGGGGCAATTTTATTTCTGATATAAATGGGAGGTAACTTTAAAATATATCCCCAACCCCCTAAATGTGCAAATATATACACTGAATTGGTATATAGGAATGGGGGTAAAATTCATTTCTGATAAAAATGAGTATTATATTTGGAAAGAGTGTAAAAAAAGGCATTGAGTGGTATATTCACTTTATTTGTAAGTCAGTAATATGATTTTGTAAAAATTTACCCCTAGTTAACATATTTTCAAGGGGGAGAATTAAAATCAAGTAGGCTATTTTGCAGGCATCAAGGCTAATTATAGAAAAAGCCAAGACAGATAGTCCAAGTTATTGAAAGGCAAGTCTGGGATAAGCCCATTGTAGGATTGTATAAAAATGATGTCATTTCATTTGTTGGTAGATAAGTCTATTTATCATCCATCCAAATATACATTTTCCCAATATCTTACAACAAAATTAGGGAAAAAGTATAAATGAAAAATGAGAATAGTAGGGCAAATTTGGGGGCCAAAATGTATGTTGCAAACAGCAATGTGGGAAAATTGGGTCTAAACATTTGGACAACAACATGATTACATTGCTGAAGCAAATCCCATCTCCTTTGTCACAATCATTGAATGCACATTATTTGAATGCATCTCTTTTTAGTGAGAAGAAAAATGTCTACTGAAACTCTGCATTCTTTGATTTTAAGTAGGTAAAAAGAATTGATATTTAAAGAAGGGTAGATGTTGGCATTCCTTGTTTTGATATGGACCTACATTTAGATAACAATCCTGCTTCTATGTAACCCAACAAATTTGTTACCAACTGAAAATATAAATATCTAAATGTCCTTAGAAGAAGGAACATCCAAAAATTGATTATAATTATAATTCTTGATGTATATCACAGAGAGGAAATAAATACCATTAAATGTGATGCCTTTCCCAAAGAAAAACGTATGTTTGCAGGAGCTGACCAATCTCTTAGAGAAAGGAAAAACATGGAAAGAAGTCTCTGAAATTCTTGGCATTAGTATAAGTACTGCCAAAAGAAGGCTTTTGCATAGTGGTCAGTTCAGATCTGCTGTTATATTACAGGGTTAATGAGTATTTTCTTATCACACATTCATTCTAATCTTTTGACAAAATTAGGGTAAATAACCAGTGATGAAACCATGTTTATTATGTTAAAATATAACACTAATAACTTGTTAATTCATCAAAAATGAACTGAAATGTATATATCATTGAATAGCTATGCTTAGAAACTTAATAAAATATATTTATTACAAATTTTCTAGAAACAGCTTCCTTGTTTGATTATTTACAGGCTCTTGACATGGAAAAGGAATTCTGAAGTAATTTGGTTTTACATAATATGGCAAATAGATGCTCAATTATTTTTTATATTTGATTTAGTTCAAAATCTCCCTCAATGTTCTGTCAAATTTTCACCATCATATATGTAGTCTTAATTCTACTAGTATCAAAGTAGTAGTGGTAGTGGTAGGAACAGTAGTAGCAGTTATAGTTTATTATTATTAGTAGTAGCAGCAGTATTGATAGCAGTAGATGCTTAGTGTGTTTTGATTTAGTTCAAGTTTCCTTTCAACAGTTTCTCAGATATGTTTCCAATATCCTCAGCCTAAGTAGTACTTGCTACAGAATTAGTAGTTTTATTTATAGTAGTTGTGGTAGTAGTTGAAGCAGCAGTAGTAGTAGTAGCCAGCATATATGGCCTTTTGATAAATTGTTCATCTCCTTATATTTTCTGAAAGTTCCAAATTAACATACTCAGTCATTCCTGAAATAAAACCTTCTACAAACCCATATACACATAACAAGTTTTGATTTAGTTCAACATTTCCTGAAAGACCCATTTTAATGGCCTTTGTATTTTGGGAAAGTAGAAGTCAAACATGCATACCTTTTCTCAATAACATATACTATATGTAAACAATGAACAAATTGCATAACTTACAGCCCTTGACCTGAGGCCTTGGGATGGTTGGGGGAGGGGGGTTGAGATCTCCAATTGCATAATTACTGAACCTTTCAATAATGCTGATAAAAATTGATGTCTTGAAGTTTTGTTTGGATGTTTGTTTTGGGTGTGGAGGGTGGGTAGGGTTGGTTGCTCTTAAATCACTGACTCTTAAAAAGGGCACTATAACTTCCTTTTTAAAATCAAATAAGATCAATCTGAATTTTAAATGACCATCCATTCCATTAAAACCTTATATGCCCAAAGGACCTAACTGAAAGCCCTGATCCAGGGTTCTGGGGAAATGTGTCAACCCTGAACAAAATGGACATTGCACAATTTCAATCAGATGCGTTTGGTGGGGATAGTTGGGGGGACTAGTTGGCCTCCATCACTTTTGTCTCTTAAAATGGAACTAGAACTACTAATTTCAACCAAATGAACTGCCTCTAAAGTTTGTAAAACCATCCCTTCATAAGAACCTTAAATGCCCCAGCAGCATAACTTATAACTATTACCCCTAGGCTCTGGTGGTTTGTATCAACCCCAAAAGCTTTGTTATATGATTGTTGGACTATTTTTAATAGAAGTACTGTCTCAAAATTTTTATTGGATGCATCTTCTGAAAACATGACATGTGTGAATAGAAGGGAGGGGGATGCTGTGTTCTGATCACTTTGACCCTATAAAATGGCATTAGAACTTCTGATTTACCAATCCTTTTAAATGATTGTTGAAAACGAAGTGGCAAAAATACAAAACTACAGAAACTATGAACAGCCAGGATGAATGCCATCTATAAAAATATCATTCAGTACAAATTTGAAAACAGACAAAACATTTATTAAAAGAATGGCTTTTTTCATATATTTTATTGCAAAGTTGGAAAAAGAAGTAAAGATAAAGGTTCTCCCCCTTAAAAATATGTTAACTAGGATCATTTTGCATATTATGAAGTAAGAATTGTTTTCTTTACATGTCTCCTTATGTAATGGACTACTCATACATTTCACCCTAGGCTAATTGAGATTGGTTGACTACAATTTTTTTCTTGGCATTTAAACTTTGGCCAAAGTTATCCTTACAGCCTAGCCAAAGATTTTATTACTATTATTCTTAAACTTTAGTGTAAAATTTTGTTTGGAGCTACTTTTTATTATTATGGAAAGTGGTTAAATTAGGAAAATGAAAATTGGGATGGTTCTACAGACAAAATTATGTCCCAGGAAATATTTTGAAGTACCTACTTCTGCTCCTTCTCACTCTAGAGGGCAGTGACTTTTGATGCTCCTTCTCACTCAAGAGGGCAATGACTTTTGATGACCTTTAATAATCTTTGTGTTATAGAATTGAAACTTTTGATTTTAACCTAAATGCTATAAAAACTATAGACTACTTGGCTTTTATTTTCTTATTTGAATTTTATTTATATTAAATCTTTACTTGTAAATCCATGGACAAAATTCAGTTCCAGTAAACTCTTCTTGATAGCTTTACCTATTTTGTGACTTCCATGGCATAAAATAAAGTAATGACATTATTTTATGACTTTTCATTACTAAAACTTAATTTTTAAAACAGCTATTAGAGTCAAGAAAGTGTTGCAATTATTTCTAATCAGAGACTGCTTTGATAGAAGTATTGTTGCATTACTTTTCTCAAATTTGTACATGCATAGCTATAGTATAAGGCAAGAATTGAAAAAAGTCTACCAATAAATTTTCAGTGAAATGCAATTTCCAAATATAATAATCACTATGGTCATAAATGCATCCTAACCCCCCCCCCCCACCCCTAATGGGTACAAACACAGCTCTAGGCCATACATAAAGTACTGATATTGAAAATATGATGCATTAGTAACAAAATTATGGAAACTACAACAAAGAATTATGGAAAGCAGGTGCTCAGAATGCATCATTTAAAACACCTAACGTAACCAACTCTATCTGTTAAATATTTAGTTACAATATATCTGCACAGTAGTTTATGACATTTAGACTAAGCTGGTTATCTGAGAGTGCACACATTCTGTCTCCAGGCTTGGACTACCTTATTTTACTGACCAGTCTGCATTGAATGGTGATTTTACATCAGTATTAAGCCCAGATGCCAATAAATAGGCATCAGCCATGCTATCAATGTAGTTTGTGTTGACCCTCCAGCATTACGATCAAAGGCAGCAGCCCCCTTTACATATAGGATAATTTGTTCAAGTTTCATATCACTGTTTGTCCTTTCTGACTTAATATGAAATTGAATTTTTGTAATAAATGAAACTTACATACTCACTTGAGATTTTCTTCTTTAAGAAGACAGTCTTAATCTGCAATAGGAAGAAATAAATCATATACCAGTACCCTCACCCAAAAAGATGATGGGCAACTCCCCCCCCCCCCCATGCTCCTTTTTGTTACTGAAAGACTATGATCAAAATTTTTACCTAGCCATTTGATTGAACATAGTTGGCAGGTCCAATAACTTACCTTTACAGATTATATGACCTCACTCCCTCCCATAGCTGCTGGGTAAAGGATTGCTAGTTATGTGATTGGCATATTATTGATGTAGCCTATAGCTTTGTAGCCTATTTGCTATTTGGAAATGTATTTAATTTTGTTGAGGGGAGGTTCCCACAGAGAGGGCAGTTTTTTTTTTGGGGGGGGGGGAGAGAAGGGGATTTCCTGGCAGATTTGGTAAATGGTTATAAACTAAATAATAATAAAAAAATTCTAATGAAATAAGGAACAACATTATAACTTAAGTCTAACAGGAATTACTCTGTATGTGAGGGATGCCCCTTCTTCAACCACTGCTAAAAAAAACTGTTTAAAAAAACTATAAAATAATAGCATACAGTACAAGGGGAGGCCCCCTTCACACATGGGATAATTTCTGTTTTTTTTTTAGTTTCAAATTTGTTTCTTACTTTTGGTTGGAAAAACTTGTTCTTTTTTTTGTCAAGCAGTTTGTGGTAACAAACTGTGAGTAAGGAGCCTTGTTCCTCAATAATAACAAAAGCTTTAACAAATAGAGTTTTGGTGACAATAGATACATCAAAAGAACCACATTTTGATGCTTATTCAAATTATGTAACAACCTGAGAAAATTTGCCCAACTTTTGAAAAAGTGGGGGAAATGCTCCCAAAACATCAACTGACCTTAATGAAAATCACACCATAAGATTCAGCATACCAGAAAACCCTACTATAGAGGTTTCAAACTCCTGTCTACAAAAATTTGAAATTTCGAAGTTTTTTGCAAGAAGAAAGATCATGGATGCATTTTTATTTTTGTTTGTTTTCCCCAGGGGTGATCGTATCAAATCAGAAATTGCAAAAGGTCAGGAGAGGGCTCATTTGAATCGAAATTAAAAGTTATAGTGTCCTCTTCAAGTGACCAAAAAACTGGAGGGTAGCTAGCCCAATTCCCATGCTCATTTTTTCCTCAAAGTCACCCAATCAAAATTTTCAGATAGCCATTTCTTCAGCATAGTCAAAAAGGGTAATAAATATGTCTTTAAGGATGACTTAACCCCCCACATCATGTGAGCATCTTTTCATGGGGAAGGAAATTTTCCATGGAGGGGGAGCCAGATTTTCCAATATTATTAAAAAAAAATCAGAAATAAAATAAAAATAAGTTTTCAACTGGAAGTAAAGAACAACATTAAAACTTAAAACAAGTAGGAATTATTATGTACATGAGTGGGGTTGCCCCCTCCTTTTATAACATATTTCCCATTTATTCTGCCAATCTGTCTCTCAACCCATGTACCTATTAATTGAATCAACTGTGACAAAACAAGAACTGTAAAAACATTTGGCATGTGGCAGAATGTATTGGAAACATATAATGTTGGCTATATATTTACTTACTAGGCAGGTTGGGGGAAATTATAGTATAGAGCTGCATGATTTTCCTCTGGGTATGTAGGCTAAGCAGAAGGTCACTTGTGCTTGATGCTGTCCCTACTGTTTTTAGTTGGGTGGAAAAATATCCAAAGAAAGTCCCCTCTGAAAAGAAAAGAGCCCAAAGTGAGTTTGAATTTGTCAAAGCTTGGAGGTTTGCCCCTTCTGTCTGTTTAAAGAAAACGGATTCATAATTGAAGCTTTGTTCATTTCAATCTTAAGGGTGACCTATATTTGCAACACTTCATTAAATAGTTGTAAAAGGGTACTTTTATTTATTTGGTTGTCTTTTTCCTAAAAGATTTTTTAAAATCTCTAAATTGATATACATTTATTACAAATTAGTTATTCATACCTGAGGTCAATTTGCAAGTTTTGACCTACTTTGGAATCCATTTTCTCAAAATCACATTTAAATTCATTGAAGCTAGGAAACATAGACCTCCTGTCTGTTTAGAGAAAATTGATGGACATAAGTAAGTTTTATTGCACTAAAGCCCTAGGGCCATGGCAACTCAAAAAAATAAAATTAGCTTTAAATTACTTGACATTACATAAGCATAACAGAAACAAAGAAAAACAAATCACAAAATTTCACTTCTGTACTCAATTGCCAACCTGAGCAATTGTCCTAAATTTTAAATCTTGAAAAACCTTCAACCCTTATTACATTCAACAGCCGTCTCTCATGACATACACTCTTATCCATACATCCACAGTTCAGGCAAAAGTAAGGACCATCTTACTTGCATTTCTTCATTTCTACTTACATTTAATGTGTTTAAAAGAATTTTTGTGTGGCTAAGTCAGTAGGCGTACTTAAATATTTTTTTTCCTAATTTTTGAACATTTTTAAATTGGTAAAAAAGGTTAGATTTTCAAAATTTTGAGTGACCAAAATATATGTCAATCAATATTAAGTGCACTTGAAAGAGCAACCACTGGTAATAGACCCACAGAAATATTTAAGGTGATAAAAATGTTTATTGCCTGAAAATTTGGCAAAACTAGAGAAAGGGCTCCTCAATAATTAATAGCTTAAAAATCTCTACTTTAAACACAGCAAAACACATTTGTTTGAAAGTCAGAATGGCCTGAAAAATTATTTAATCCTAATCATGCTTTGAGACCTTTGGCTGATTGTCGAAATGCTTTTGAAAATCACTGAAGATAAAATGTTGTGTGCAAACTGAACACCAATATGTAAGTAAGTATGGTGTCACTAGACTTTTAAGGTCCAAACTGGTAGTACTGATCTCCATTTTGTGGCCCTTTAGCCAGGAAGTGCAATGGGAAGCTAGGGGCGAGTAATCCTATGCTTTTGCATGCCCTTCCTGCTTACCTTCCCCAGATTTCTCCAGGTACCCATTTAAAGCTGGGTCATCTATGGCTGAGCTTACAGAGTACCATCTCCGACCCATATTCCAAACCAAATAAACTGGCAATGCCAGGAATTAAACCTGTGCCCCTTGGACAAAGGATTCTCAACCCAGAGCGCCAATCACTTAGCCAGGAACACTAATGGGACCAGGGAAAAAAATATTTGAAACAATATATTAATATAACAATATAAACATAAACAACAATATAACAATAAACAATATATTTATTGATGTATTTTATACCTTCTTTTTATGCACTAAGTAACATGCTATTGAACACAAATCTGCCTAGAGTTTTTATTACAAGAACTGTCATGCCTCAAAGATACCAACATGGTCTTAATCAATGTAACATCCTTTGTCATAATTTGTCAACCACCAAAAAAAACCAAGAAGATACATTTGTTGATATTTCCCAGTCATGCTGCATCACCACAAATGGCACCTAAGTAACCCAGTCATCATAAAGTAACTATGTTGTTCCCCATCTTATAGAGAACTTGGAAGACAAGAATAACTCAACAAAGAGGCATATCCTCCCCAACAAAAGGTTATAAACTCACAATATTCCTCAAACTAGAAGAAACATATACCAAATTAAAAGAAGTCAAACGTATGCAGACCAAATCCAAGTATCCAAGATAATCAACTGAAGACAATCAAATGAGAAGCATTAGTCATACAAGTCAGCAAAACAATCAAATGAGAAGCTTAGTCATACAAGTCATGAAGCAGTAGAAAATTGATTTGCAGCAGGAAATCTATAAGAACAAATTCATCAAGAAAAAAGATAAGATATACCTTACATAAACTCCAATCTTTATCAAATGAACATTACATCCAAATAATGTTTTGATAGATAACTTGATATATAAACATTGAAAAATAGGGAACCAGTTAAAACTTTTGACACTAATCCTAAAATTTAAAGACTATTACAAATTTCAAGTTTAATTACGGTGATAATAGGAAAAAGGACTAAAATTCGCCTTTGCAACAAGAACAGTAATTACTCAAAATCAACAAGTGGAAAGGGTAGATAAGAGACATGTAGAATTATGGCAAGATGTGAAACAGAACAGATTAAAAAAAGATGTACAGTAAAAATTAAGTGAACAAAATTAATATGCCAGAAAATCAGTGTAATATTGTGAATCTTTGTTTTACTATATTGTTTAAGTTTGGTAACCATGTATGTTTATAATTTGAAATACCCAGCATCAATTGAACAAAGCTATACTTAATTATGTAATCCTAACAAAAACAAAAAATACTAAACCTTAAATAAAATGCAACATAAGAGAAACAATTAAAGCTTGGTATTAAAAAAAACAAAAAAAAAACTAATTATTGTCAGTGTGTTTAAAATATTATTTTACATTTAAGTGACATTATTATGATCAAAGATGTAGGAATATAATCTAATGAATATTATTGTAATTTTAAGTAAAAAGGAATTTTTTTAAAATTATTAATCCCCCATGGTGAATGAAGCGTATTTCTTTTACATAAAAATAATGAACAATGTTTTAATTGTAAAAATAAATGCATAACATAAAACATTTTAATTATATGATGTGGGCATCATCAACTGGGGGAAGGGAGATATGCAATGTACTGCATAGCCAAGAAAAGCGTTTCCTTTGCATAGAAGCAAAAAATTGCATCTTTTGAAAAAAGTATTGTTTTAAATGACCATACAATTTTGCAATAGCTATGGCAATGGCTTACGTGCAAAGTATAGCATACTTGCTGGGTGTTGCCTATCTTGAATTTCCCAAGTAGGAATTCAAAGTTTTTTGCTGTCATCCTTATTTAGTTGAAGCAAATTAAAGTTTTGGGAGTGGTCATATAAATTGTAGTTTGTTTGCACTTTCTTATTAAAATCTAACTTTTTGCGCATTCAGATTTGCATCTAAACAGCGTTCAAATGTGTTAGTCTTTTTTTTTGTATCTTCCCACACATGGGAGAGGTCAGCAAACCAGTTGTTTTACAGTAGATACACACTGAAAATTTTGTGAATAAAGTCAGTCTTAGGAACGTATCCAGAGACAACTCATATGCATTTTTGTCCAGTTGTCAATTGTTCATTTTAAGTGAGTACTAATAAATTTATTGTTTATTATGATTTTCCTGTTTGTATTGTCAGATGTCAGACAAGCCTCTCGCAAACTCTAGGTAATGCTCTCATTGGGAATCACAATCATAAGAGTAACATGGTATTCCTAAACCCATAGTCCTTAGTCTCAAGATAGAGGTAACAAAACTCAATCAGATCCCATTTCATACAATTCATAGGAGGAGGGATTCAAACCCTTCATTCTGCTACCTCTAAATGAAAATAAGAAACACCCTTAAGATGTAAAACCCCCTTAAGAAAAAGTAAACTTATAAATTAAATATACCCCCCATTTCAGGAGGTGGCATAAAAATTGATGTTCACTAGTATTTCCTTTAAATCTTTCTTTATTACATCCTCCCACCCCAGACAAGGACAACCTGCTTTCCATTTAGCCCTAGACAGTTGGCCAAAAGGACAATCTGTCATCCTTCATCCCCAGAACATGCCCTAGCCATCTCAGTCTTTCTTTCATTATAGCCCTAGAAAGCATGGATTGAGCCATATTTTTGTACAGTCTACTGTTTAAAATATGGTCAGTCAGCCAGGTACCCAGAACAATCCATAAGCAATTGTAGTCGGCCACCTGCCTATTCTCAGAAAGAATGTAACTAACAGGGAACCTATAGTACCTCTAGGCTAATGTGCTTAGAAAGTTTATTATGCTAGAAAGTTTTTATACATAGCTGGTTTCCCCTGTTAGTTACATTCTTTCTGAGAATAGGCAGGTGGCCAACTACTGGTGTCTTACCCTATAGGCTATATAAGCTTATATGCTATAGGCATATAATTAAACAATTAGACCTATAGTTGAGTCACTATTTTCCATAATAGCTAATTGATTAGGAGTTGCTTTTCAAAAGGAAACATGTTAATAACAAAAGAGTAGGCCTATTGTCAATAGATTCCCCAAAACCTATTTGCAAATATAATATTTGCTGCTCTGAGGATGTAGTCCCCTATTCCACCTCCTAATAGTGCCACATATAGCCTTATATAATATAATTCTACTGCTCTGTTATATAGCCTACTATTTTTAATATTTTACCAACTGTAAACCAGAGAAGAGTAGGCTAGTAAATTATATTCTGTAAATTTATCACTGCCAATTTAATCTTTTTGTTTGAAACAACGTGCAATTGATGATTATGACATGGAGATGGTTTGCTTCGTTTCATTAATGCTTGTAAGGTATATCATCACATAACTATTCAAATGTTTTGACCCGATTTAGACCACTCTCCCAAATTTTTCCTCTTCCGATTTTCAAATCGGAAGAGGAAAAATTTGGGAGAGTGGTCTAAATCGGGTCAAAACCTTTGAACAGTTACATGATGACATACCTTATTAAGCATTCCTAAACAAGACAAAACCCATCTCCTTCATCACAATCATTGAAACAGTATTATTTGAATGCCTTGAAATATGCTTCTTTTTAGTATATAGGAAAATATTACATAGTGTATGGTTCCCAAATTAAAATACTATCATATTCCTAGGAATAGCTAAGGACTTCATAATGAGACTATCTGCTAGATCAGAGGGAGGAAAGGGTCAAATTGATGAAGGTAGGGTATAGCATAGGGCAGAAATTATCTAGGAAAAAGAAAATAGCCTACATTAGTAAATTAGGGTTTTTTTTTTCAATCTTAGAAAATAGTTGTTTTAGGTAAATGAAAGTTTCAGGAGTGATTCTAGAGCCTAAATTATGTTTGGGGTGGCATGACCTTCCTAAGACCATAGGCCGGCATGCCTTGTTTGCATCTCATTCCAGGCAATCTAACGGTCCTATGTAAAATTTAAATTTGTGGTCAACCTGCCTGAGACTTTAGGCAGGCATGCCTCTCCAAACACTAACACACAAGTGTATTTGTCCAATCAGAGAGTCATACTTACTCCCACCATTTACCCATGCCACTTAAATATTTGCCTCTCAATTACTTAGACTATCTTGGCTTTTTCCACATTTAGCCGTGTCTTGATGTCTACTGCAAAATACTTGATTTTTCATTCAAAATCAATGGACTCGGTCAAGGCCTCTGGCCTTGACCTCAGCAAAAGGAAACATTCTACAACAGAAAGAGAGACAATTTTGGATTGGTCATTTATGGTCAGCATTAGTTGTTTTGTTTCTGTTTCTGACAATGCCCCAATCTTCTCTACCCCCTCCCTCATTTAATGGTCTCATATAGCTGTAGACCATATAAAAAGTAGGCCTAACTAAAAAATGATAGAATTCCTACTATAGAATATGCAACAAGTATCAATGAAAATCAGATAATTCAATCATTAATAAGAAAAATCAATTGAAACAAACTTGCTGGAATCATATGAGATAATTACAAACCTGATTGACCAAGGCCATCCAGTTTACTAACTGCTGCTAGACTTGAAAGGTATTAAAACTTAAAACTATAAAAAGGTATTAATAATCTAGTACTGATTGCTCATTTTATGACTAAAAGTTCAGGGTATCAGTTAGTAGTATATGCCCCTGTTGAACCAAATGATGGAGATACTAGTGACTTGGATTAATTTTACTTACAGTTCCAGGAGCAGTAAACAGGATCTAAATAAGAAGACTAAGTCACTAAGGCTAGGAATAAGTGAATATGAAAAGGTGACATAGGGTAACAAAAAGATTGATCAGGTGGGCAGCTTCATTTACCTAGGTATAATTATTAATAAAGATGGTGAGAACAGTGAAGATGTTAAAAGTAGAATAGCCAAGACTCAGGGTGTTTTTTCACTGTTAAAAAGTTTTGAAGAATTGGAAGATAAGTCTACAAATTAAGATTAGAATAATGGAAGGTACAATGATGACAGTGGTAAAATATGGCTCTGAGGCATGGGTGCTCCAAAAAGTATATAAAGATTTACTAGATGTTTCCCAGAGGAATTGCTTATGGATTGTTCTGGGTACCTGGCTGACTGACCATATTTTAAACAGTAGACTGTACAAAAAATATGGCTCAATCCTGCTTTCTAGGGCTATAATGAAAGAAAGACTGAGATGGCTAGGGCATGTTCTGGGGATGAAGGATGACAGATTGTCCTTTTTGGCCAACTGTCTAGGGCTAAATGGAAAGCAGGTTGTCCTTGTCTGGGGTGGAGGATGTAATAAAGAAAGATTTAAAGGAAATAGGAACTTCCTGGGAGGGTGTAAAGAGGGAGACTTTGAATAGATTGGGATTGAGGAAGAGCGTGTGTAGCATTGTTGACCAAAGGCAGCTTGGTGCTGCTGTGAGTTGTTAGTAGTAGTAGTAATAATGTTGTTTTAGAATTTTATAGCATTTCCTTTTAAGTAGGCCTAACTGTTAGCTAATACAAACTAGTGTGTAAGACAAAAGTTAGCCTACCACTGGGTAACTTACCTGGTAATGGTAAGGTTTAAGTCAAACTTACTGGTAAGTTTAAGTTTTTGATGAACAAAAATGTTCTCAAGTGAAACAAATCCATCCCTAAGAGAGCTGCCATTTCACTAAAATCTATCATAAAAAACTTCATTCATCAGATTCAATGCATGAGTGAAACCCCTTTGAGCTTATGCTGATGTTGCTCTGTCAGACTCCTACTTTGTCATTTCCTGCCTGAGTAAAAAAAAAAAAGGATACATTATGAGTCAGTCAGTCTGAATAATAAGAAGTTCATAGTAGAGGTAAATTTAATGTGGTGAGTTTTTGACTTTTGACTCAAATTTTTTTGACTGGCTATCTTTAACTACAGAATAAATATTAAGAATAAATAAATATTTGCTGTAATACCGTAGTAAGGCCTATTAATAGAAAATATTCCTGTCCTACCAGTCTATGCGCTTCATGAAAGGGTTGTGGGGAATCTTTATGGTCTATGTCAATGGATAGAAGGTGTGATATAAATGAGGGCATTCAGGATATCAGGAAAGTGCTTTACAATGATGTGAAACTGGATCAATTAACTGCCTGTCTGAAATTGAAGCCAATTTCACTTGGGTGCCACTTCTTTGAAGGAGATGAAGCTCAGCTTTCTGTATCATCCTGTACTTCAATTTGCTACAGCAGCGTTTCCAGGAGACTCTTGTTTGGAAGGATGGTGATTCATTTAATGAAAGATCTAAAGCTGACATTGTCTGGGTCTTGAACACAGAACTCTGTAGCTACATCTACAAAAGTGGCCCATTTTCCAAATCATTGTACTCTGAGACTGCAAAAGCTGTCAAATTGGCAGTTTGTTGATGGGCTTGTTTTTTTGCAAAGTTGGTGCTTACAGAAGTGGCTGTAAAAATCTCAGTAATTTGTTTTACTGTAGCCTCCTGCAACAGAATCTGGTCAGGCTATGGACTAGTACAGAGAGAACATAGAAACTGCATCAAGCATGAAACAGTAAACAAAATTCTAATGGTCCATTGGTCATTCAATAGCAAAAAAAGCATTGCTGTGCAGCTTCAGAAATGCCTGGAAATTGATGTGAAGGCTGGAAGGGATGTTCATGCCGCCATCATGCCTTTCTATCAATAGTTCACTGCCACATGTTAGTGGAGATAATCTGGTGGAAGATGATCTACCAAACATAGCAATTGAAGATGCACCAGATGAAGAGGTGGAGCAGCAGCTTTAGCTTATCTCTTATTATCTTGGTTGCAGCAGTAGCTATCAACCTAGTAAGAGATAGTCACCTCTTATAGAAAATATCTGAAGCCTAAATTTTTTATAATTTTTTCCCCTGTGTAAACAAGGCAGGAACTAAACAAATAAAATGATGCAAAAATAATATATTTTTTTTACCAATCTATCAGAGAAGAGATAATATTTTCTTTTAAATTCATGAGTATTTGAAACTAACCACTTAAGCAGTAACTTACCAAAGTTACCAGTAACTTATTTGTAAAAGTAAGTTTTGAAACTTTACCAGTAAATCTTGCACACTAATACAAACCCATATGAAATACTAGTGAACATCAATTTTTATGCCACCTCCTGAAATGGGGGGTATATTTAATTTATAAGTTTACTTTTTCTTAAGTGGGTTTTTACATCTTAAGGGTGTTTCTTATTTTTCATTTAGAGGTAGCAGAATGAAGGGTTTGAATCCCTCCTCCTATGAATTGTATGAAATGGGATCTGATTGAGTTTTGTTACCTCTATCTTGAGACTAAGGACTATGGGTTTAGGAATACCATGTTACTCTTATGATTGTGATTCCAATGAGAGCATTACCTAGAGTTTTGCGAGAGGCTTGTCTGACATCTGACAATACAAACAGGAAAATCATAATAAACAATAAATTTATTAGTACTCACTTAAAATGAACAATTGACAACTGGACAAATATGCATATGAGTTGTCTCTGGATACGTTCCTAAGACTGACTTTATTCACAAAATTTTCAGTGTGTATCTACTGTAAAACAACTGGTTTGCTGACCTTTCCCATGTGTGGGAAGATACAAAAAAAAAGACTAACACATTTGAACGCTGTTTAGATGCAAATCTGAATGCGCAAAAAGTTAGATTTTAATAAGAAAGTGCAAACAAACTACAATTTATATGACCACTCCCAAAACTTAATTTGCTTCAACTAAATAAGGATGACAGCAAAAAACTTTGAATTCCTACTTGGGAAATTCAAGATAGGCAACACCCAGCAAGTATGCTATACTTTGCACGTAAGCCATTGCCCATAGCTATTGCAAAATTGTATGGTCATTTAAAACAATACTTTTTTCAAAAGATGCAATTTTTTGCTTCTATGCAAAGGAAACGCTTTTCTTGGCTATGCAGTACATTGCATATCTCCCTTCCCCCAGTTGATGATGCCCACATCATATAATTAAAATATTTTATGTTATGCATTTATTTTTACAATTAAAACATTGTTCATTATTTTTATGTAAAAGAAATACGCTTCATTCACCATGGGGGATTAATAATTTTAAAAAAATTCCTTTTTACTTAAAATTACAATAATATTCATTAGATTATATTCCTACATCTTTGATCATAATAATGTCACTTAAATGTAAAATAATATTTTAAACACACTGACAATAATTAGTTTTTTTTTGTTTTTTTTTAATACCAAGCTTTAATTGTTTCTCTTATGTTGCATTTTATTTAAGGTTTAGTATTTTTTGTTTTTGTTAGGATTACATAATTAAGTACCGTATAGCTTTGTTCAATTGATGCTGGGTATTTCAAATTATAAACATACATGGTTACCAAACTTAAACAATATAGTAAAACAAAGATTCACAATATTACACTGATTTTCTGGCATATTAATTTTGTTCACTTAATTTTTACTGTACATCTTTTTTTAATCTGTTCTGTTTCACATCTTGCCATAATTCTACATGTCTCTTATCTACCCTTTCCACTTGTTGATTTTGAGTAATTACTGTTCTTGTTGCAAAGGCGAATTTTAGTCCTTTTTCCTATTATCACCGTAATTAAACTTGAAATTTGTAATAGTCTTTAAATTTTAGGATTAGTGTCAAAGTTTTAACTGGTTCCCTATTTTTCAATGTTTATATATCAAGTTATCTATCAAAACATTATTTGGATGTAATGTTCATTTGATAAAGATTGGAGTTTATGTAAGGTATATCTTATCTTTTTTCTTGATGAATTTGTTCTTATAGATTTCCTGCTGCAAATCAATTTTCTACTGCTTCATGACTTGTATGACTAAGCTTCTCATTTGATTGTTTTGCTGACTTGTATGACTAATGCTTCTCATTTGATTGTCTTCAGTTGATTATCTTGGATACTTGGATTTGGTCTGCATATGTTTGACTTCTTTTAATTTGGTATATGTTTCTTCTAGTTTGAGGAATATTGTGAGTTTATAACCTTTTGTTGGGGAGGATATGCCTCTTTGTTGAGTTATTCTTGTCTTCCAAGTTCTCTATAAGATGGGAACAACATAGTTACTTTATGATGACTGGGTTACTTAGTGCCATTTGTGGTGATGCAGCATGACTGGGAAATATCAACAAATGTATCTTCTTGGGTTTTTTTGGTGGTTGACAAATTATGACAAAGGATGTTACATTGATTAAGACCATGTTGGTATCTTTGAGGCATGACAGTTCTTGTAATAAAAACTCTAGGCAGATTTGTGTTCAATAGCATGTTACTTAGTGCATAAAAAGAAGGTATAAAATACATCAATAAATATATTGTTTTATTGTTTATATTGTTGTTTATGTTTATATTGTTATATTAATATATTGTTTCAAATATTTTTTTTCCCTGGTCCCATTAGTGTTCCTGGCTAAGTGATTGGCGCTCTGGTTGAGAATCCTGTTGTCCAAGGGGCACAGGTTTAATTCCTGGCATTGCCAGTTTATTTGGTTTGGAATATGGGTCGGAGATGGTACTCTGTAAGCTCAGCCATAGATGACCCAGCTTTAAATGGGTACCTGGAGAAATCTGGGGAAGGTAAGCAGGAAGGGCATGCAAAAGCATAGGATTACTTGCCCCTAGCTTCCCATTGCACTTCCTGGCTAAAGGGCCACAAAATGGAGATCAGTACTACCAGTTTGGACCTTAAAAGTCTAGTGACACCATACTTACTTACATATTGGTGTTCAGTTTGCACACAACATTTTATCTTCAGTGATTTTCAAAAGCATTTCGACAATCAGCCAAGGTCTCAAAGCATGATTAGGATTAAATAATTTTTCAGGCCATTCTGACTTTCAAACAAATGTGTTTTGCTGTGTTTAAAGTAGAGATTTTTAAGCTATTAATTATTGAGGAGCCCTTTCTCTAGTTTTGCCAAATTTTCAGGCAATAACATTTTTTATCACCTTAAATATTTCTGTGGGTCTATTACCAGTGGTTGCTCTTTCAAGTGCACTTAATATTGATTGACATATATTTTGGTCACTAAAATTTTGAAAATCTAACCTTTTTTACCAATTTAAAAATGTTCAAAAATTAGGAAAAAAATATTTAAGTACGCCTACTGACTTAGCCACACAAAAATTCTTTTAAACACATTAAATGTAAGTAGAAATGAAGAAATGCAAGTAAGATGGTCCTTACTTTTGCCTGAACTGTGGATGTATGGATAAGAGTGTATGTCATGAGAGACGGCTGTTGAATGTAATAAGGGTTGAAGGTTTTTCAAGATTTAAAATTTAGGACAATTGCTCAGGTTGGCAATTGAGTACAGAAGTGAAATTTTGTGATTTGTTTTTCTTTGTTTCTGTTATGCTTATGTAATGTCAAGTAATTTAAAGCTAATTTTATTTTTTTGAGTTGCCATGGCCCTAGGGCTTTAGTGCAATAAAACTTACTTATGTCCATCAATTTTCTCTAAACAGACAGGAGGTCTATGTTTCCTAGCTTCAATGAATTTAAATGTGATTTTGAGAAAATGGATTCCAAAGTAGGTCAAAACTTGCAAATTGACCTCAGGTATGAATAACTAATTTGTAATAAATGTATATCAATTTAGAGATTTTAAAAAATCTTTTAGGAAAAAGACAACCAAATAAATAAAAGTACCCTTTTACAACTATTTAATGAAGTGTTGCAAATATAGGTCACCCTTAAGATTGAAATGAACAAAGCTTCAATTATGAATCCGTTTTCTTTAAACAGACAGAAGGGGCAAACCTCCAAGCTTTGACAAATTCAAACTCACTTTGGGCTCTTTTCTTTTCAGAGGGGACTTTCTTTGGATATTTTTCCACCCAACTAAAAACAGTAGGGACAGCATCAAGCACAAGTGACCTTCTGCTTAGCCTACATACCCAGAGGAAAATCATGCAGCTCTATACTATAATTTCCCCCAACCTGCCTAGTAAGTAAATATATAGCCAACATTATATGTTTCCAATACATTCTGCCACATGCCAAATGTTTTTACAGTTCTTGTTTTGTCACAGTTGATTCAATTAATAGGTACATGGGTTGAGAGACAGATTGGCAGAATAAACGGGAAATATGTTCTTCTTCTTCTATTTAACAGCAGGCGGGCTTTTCAGTATAACTATTTAGCCCTTTTCCTTTGCTTCACTCTGAGGGCTACAGAGCTACTGGCTTGATTGCCTCATATTTATTAGATATATTCAGATATCTTTCAGCAGATCTTTCGACTCTAGGAGTTCAAATATAAGATGATAGATGTCAATTTCTATGCTCTGTGTGCAGGTATAGTTGGCTAGGCTCTTGGCTGATAGTGGGATTTTGTGGTGTTTGAAGTATTTTAACAGTTTACAAAGCAAGGTATGTTGTGCAGACGTCAGCATATTACATTCAAATAGGCAATGGTCAATTGTTTCATTATTCATATTACAATGCCTGCAAAGAGGGGACAGGGGAATTGAACCACTTGAATTAGAAAGCTTATATGAGAATGCAAGGAAATTTAGTCCATTTGTTCCAGAACGAATTCTATGATAAATTTTAGAGAGATACTTATTGGGAAAGGGGGAAAGGATAGGATTAATCTTATTAAAATTAATATCTGATAGCCTCCATGGGTAAATATCTCTAATTGGGATTGGTCTCCCACTTGGCTGGTCAATATTTATAGCATTTTTTGCTATTTCATCAACCTGATGATTACCACTTATGCCAGAGTGGCTAGGAATGTACTGAAAGTAAGTTTTTATGCCACTAGAAGCAAGATTATCAATAATACTGTGACAATGATAAGTGTCAATGTCCAACTTATATTGAGGAGCTGAGGCCAGCAACTCAAGGCTTGATAAAGAGTCGGAATAGATGATAATATTATTCGAATTATCAATCAAAGGTTGGTTTTGCTTAAGGTGTTCTAATGCCATGATTATGGCATTTAACTCAGGAGACATATAGATAAATTATTAAATAATCTCTCTCCCATTGCAATTTTCAGGTGAGGAAGGAAAACACCACTTGCAACCTTCTCATCCATTTTTGACCCATCAACAAATATTTGGAAGTGATTTTTATAGGTAATTGTATTAAGTTCTGCAAATTTTTTCTGGACAAAAGCAATGGGGGTTAAATCTTTATTCCATTTTGAAAACTCAGTATTTATTATGGGAAATGACCAATTCCGTGGAGGGGAATGGGGGAAACTAGGTGCAATAGACTTTGCTGGTACAGGGAACTTCTTTTGAATATTGGCATACTCATCTGCAATACCTCTATACATGGCTGGATTTCTTAACCAATTATGTAATGTGTGTGAGCTATTTGATTCAATTTTTGTAAGATGTTTTATCAAGAGAAAGCTACGTCTCTCCCTTATTGTTGTTAATCCACTCTCCATAAGCAGAAACTTGGTGCTTGTGGGTTTCCTAAGACCAAATATGAGACGTATTATATCATTTTGTGTTGTTTCAATTTTTTGCATCTGGGTCTTTGCACATGCACCATAGACAATGAGCCCATAGTCAATATGGGGTCTTATATGTGATTTATAAAACTGGAGTAAGGTTTTCCCCTTACAACCCCAAGGTGTGGAAAGAAGTCTTTTTAGTATATTTGCTTTTTCTATAACATTTTTTTATTGTGTTTGAAATGTGGAGGTGGAAATTAAGTTTTTGGTCAAGCATGAGACCTAGGTAATTAATATTATTATCTTCTGGAATAGTTGTTTTATTTAGAGTTAGTTTTGCATTAACATGGTTTCTCTTCCGGTGAAATTGGATTATTTTTGACTTGGTGGGTGCAATGGGTAAATCTGAATGTTGAGAGAATTTTTCAAACTGGAAAAGTGACTTTTGCAGATTTGACTGTGCTATCTGAAAGGTGTTGCCAGATGACCATAGCACCAGATCATCAGCATATTGTAGATTCGTGTGGGGTAGGTTCATGTCCCAGAGATATAGGGCAAAAAGGAGGCAACTGAGGACTGCTCCCTGAGGTAGGCCTTTGGATATTGTCTTTTGGGGTGAAGAGGCTGAACCAACACAAACAATGAAACTTCGCACTTCTATGAAGGATTTAATAAAGGATACTAGCTTAGGAGGTACTCCAAGGTTTGCAAGTTTATTCAAAAGGATTTGGTGGTTCACATTGTCATAAGCTCCTTCAAAATCTAGGAAAGCTGCCACTAGGATATTATTTTTTGAGAAAGATTCATTTATTGCATTTGTTAGCAAAATGAAAGCATCTGTTGAGGAGTGGTATTTCCTGAATCCAGTTTGAGTGTGTGGGATCATGTTATTTTTCTCAACAAACCAGAGGAGTCTGTGATAAATCATTTTCTCCATTATTTTCCCCATCACAGGTGTAATCATTATGGGCCTATAAGACTCAGGGTTATCTTTTGGTTTATTTTTCTTTAGGATTGGTAGGAGGGACGAACATTTCCATATATTGGGGAACCTAGAAGATGCCCAAGCGTGATTATAACAATTTAGCAGTTCTTGTTTGTATGAAGGTGTGAGATTCTTTATCCATGTAGGGTGTATATTGTCATAGCTACTGCTAGTTTTGGACCTAATATGATGTATTGCATTATTCAATTCCTGGATTGAAAATGGATTAGTTATGTACTCGGATCCTGGGCGTGGTTGGTAACAAGGGTTCATAGGAATTGTGGACAGTTTGCTTTGATTATTTGATGTTAGCTTATTAACAAAAAGAGTTGCAAATAGGTTAGCCTTTTCATTATCATTGTCATAATGGGTATTATTATGTATAAGCTCATACAGGAGTGGGTTGGGAGAAGTCTTTTTCCCACATATGTGGCTTATGACTTTATGTATAATTGGCTCATTTGTTTCTCTGGAGAGATTATTTGCAAAATTATTCCAGTATTTATATTTAGCATCTATTATAGTCCTTTTTAGATTAGATTCTGCTTGTAATTTTTTTACATATGTAGTAGGTGTTGGTTTTTTTATGAATTCTGTCCTAGCTGCCTTTTTTATCCTCCATTTATTTAGGCACTCATTTGTCCACCATGCTTTAGGAATTTGTTTAGGGAATGTTTTCTTAGGTGTTGTCCTGGGGATAGCATGATTAGCTGTATTTATTAGTAAAAAAGTCAATGCTTCAGCATGTGTGTCAACTGTTGTCTTAGAAATGCATGAACTTTGGGTGAAACTTGTAATTTCATCATTTAGCTTATTTTGGAAATAGACCAATTTGCTTTAGTGTTGATATATTTGGATGTATGAGATACAGTTTCAGCAGGTTCATTTAGGGAGCAAACTATAGCAAAATGGTCTGTACATAGACTATCAATTTTATTTATGTAAATTTTGTTCAAAAAATTTAAAGACACAATTTGTAGGTCAATTGTGGAGAAATTGCCACTTTTGGGGTTGAAATAAGTATTCAGGTTTGGAGGGGTAGCAACAACTAATTCATTATTATTTGAAGTCATATGCTCAATAAATTTACCAGCTTTATTTGCTGGTTTATTCCCCCACAAAAGGCTGTGGGCATTGAAATCTCCACAAATAATGATATTTTTTAACATATTAGAATGATTTATATAATTAAAGAAATCCTTGGCATCTGTAGTTTGGCCATTAGGTTATAAAAGCTTATTATGTAGGTTTTTAAATTATTCAGCCAAACACTTATACCAATTACATCAACATCATTTTCAAAATCTGGAAAATTGATGCCACAAAATTTTATATTATTATTAACTAATAAAGCTACACCACCTCCTTTTCTCTCTGAAGATCTATCCTTTCTCAGGATAGTATATCCCAGAGACTTAATTTGTTGATTTTTGGTTAAATGAGTTTCTTGGAGGCAAGCATATTAATTGAATTATTATTCATAAATGATGTTAGTTCATTTAGCTTATTTTCTGTGAGTGATCTTACATTCCATTGGAGTATTGATAAATGTTGTGTTGTTGATTTATTCTTCATATGGATGTGTATCAATGTTCAGCTTTGTTAAGAGTAAAGCAAGATCTTTTTTTGCTTGAATGAGCATATCATCTGGGATGTAAATTTTTGCCAATTCTGCAATAATTTTTGTTTTCTGTAGTTGATGTATGTTCATGGCCTGAACTTCATTACAGTTTAGAATGAATAAGCATATATTTGGGGATTGCATTTTTGGTAGTGCATCCTGTTTGTTGGTTAAAGGATTGATTCCTGGTAGTGTTTCTGGTGTTTCTTCTTGGGAGGGAGGGCCAGGCTGGCCTCATCTAACTGGACAAGGAGGCTTGTTGGCTTGGTGATTGCTTCTGATAGGGATTTGAGCTAGGGGGCTTAGAAGATGGTGTTTTATATGGGGTGCTTGATGCATTGGGGGCATTTGACTTGGGGGTTTTGGTTGGTTTCATTACAGGCTTTATTTGGTATTGTTGGGCAGCATTTGCTTCCATTGCTGCAAAGGGGTATGGGATTGCCTTTTCTGTTGATATTTGGAGGGTTAGAGCTCTTTTCTTATATGCAGGGCATAATGATTTATTTGTAGATTCATGTGGGCCTTTGCAATTGATGCATGTAGGCTGAGTGTTGTTGCAAGTTGTCAGCTCTTTAGGATGGAAAGATTTACAATTACTACACTCTTGGAGAATTTCATTGCATTTGTTTTGTGTGTCCCAGTTTGAAACACTTCTGACACTGAATAGGCTTAGGTTTGTATTCCTTGTGTGGTTTGATTTGCCCAAATAGGAATAATTTTTCTGGGATATCAATTTTATCCTTCAGTGTGAATAAGAAGGATCTACTAGTTTTTAGGCCATTAGAGTTGGGTTTTCCAAGTTGGGTAACATCCTCAACTGGGATTGTGTTTCCAGCCCTATCTGAAAGGCCTTCTTTTAACTCCTGAGTAGATATCTCTGGGGAACATTATAAACTACTATTTTTGTTGGTGATTGTTTTGGGTTCCAATTAGATGCAATAATTGAGGTATTCAGAAGGGATTTAAGGTTAATTATTGTATCTGCTGATTTCTGATCTTCTACAGCTATTAGCAGAGATCCATCACGGTTAATGTTAAGAGAGAACATTGATTTTAGCAATTTAAAATTGCAACTCTTATTGCAGTGATCATTTTTATTTCAAAGGGGGTAGTGGGAGTAATTTTAAGGTAAATTCCTAAGTTTTTGGAGGGAGGATCTTGGGCAGGGAGAGGGGAAATGCTTTTAATTGGGGAGATTTTTTTCCTTTTTTTAGAACTTCTAGAGAGGACCTCTTGAAACCCATTATCATCATTTATGGTTACATTAGCCCCTACACTTATCATTGTCCTATTCTCCGAATTGGAGCTATCATTTGAACTTTGAGAAAGTGTGCTTGACCAGCCAAGATGGGTATCTTTCACTATGGAACATTCACTGGAATTTGATTTGGGATCTGGGGGGACATTTTTTTTTGGAGGACTTCTAAACATTGCCTATTGGAAAAAGCTTTAAACAGAGAAAAACAAAACTAAAGCAAGAAGGGAAAATGGAATGATATCAAACCGTCTGCACTATACTATGAGGAGGAGAACACCACAGTATAGCCCTGAGGATTAATTGAGCAGGATTGGTTTGGTATAACTGCTGATTAGAAGCGATAATAATTCACAAGAAAATTTGTTTTAATTTTCTTATAGAGTTGCTGTTGTTTTGACGTTTACTGTAGCCATGATACGTTATATGATATGTTATGTTATAAAAGGAGGGGGCAACCCCACTCATGTACATAATAATTCCTACTTGTTTTAAGTTTTAATGTTGTTCTTTACTTCCAGTTGAAAACTTATTTTTTATTTTATTTCTGATTTTTTTTTTATAATATTGGAAAATCTGGCTCCCCCTCCATGGAAAATTTCCTTCCCCCATGAAAAGATGCTCACATGATGTGGGGGGTTAAGTCATCCTTAAAGACATATTTATTGCCCTTTTTGACTATGCTGAAGAAATGGCTATCTAAAAATTTTGATTGGGTGACTTTGAGGAAAAAATTAGCATGGGAATCGGGCTAGCTACCCTCCAGTTTTTTGGTCACTTGAAGAGGACACTATAACTTTTAATTTCGATTCAAATGAGCCCTCTCCTGACCTTTTGCAATTTCTGATTTGATACGATCACCCCTGGGGAAAACAAACAAAAATAAAAATGCATCCATGATCTTTCTTCTTGCAAAAAACTTCAAAATTTCAAATTTTTGTAGACAGGAGTTTGAAACCTCTATAGTAGGGTTTTCTGGTATGCTGAATCTTATGGTGTGATTTTCATTAAGGTCAGTTGATGTTTTGGGAGCATTTCCCCCACTTTTTCAAAAGTTGGGCAAATTTTCTCAGGTTGTTACATAATTTGAATAAGCATCAAAATGTGGTTCTTTTGATGTATCTATTGTCACCAAAACTCTATTTGTTAAAGCTTTTGTTATTATTGAGGAACAAGGCTCCTTACTCACAGTTTGTTACCACAAACTGCTTGACAAAAAAAAGAACAAGTTTTTCCAACCAAAAGTAAGAAACAAATTTGAAACTAAAAAAAAACAGAAATTATCCCATGTGTTAAGGGGGCCTCCCCTTGTACTGTATGCTAAAATTTTATAGTTTTTTTTAAACAGTTTTTTTTTAGCAGTGGTTGAAGAAGGGGCATCCCTCACATACAGAGTAATTCCTGTTAGACTTAAGTTATAATGTTGTTCCTTATTTCATTAGAATTTTTTTATTATTATTTAGTTTATAACCATTTTCCAAATCTGCCAGGAAATCCCCTTCTCTCCCCCCCCCCCCCAAAAAAAAACTGCCCTCTCTGTGGGAACCTCCCCTCAACAAAATTAAATACATTTCCAAATAGCAAATAGGCTACAAAGCTATAGGCTACATCAATAATATGCCAATCACATAACTAGCAATCCTTTACCCAGCAGCTATGGGAGGGAGTGAGGTCATATAATCTGCAAAGGTAAGTTATTGGACCTGCCAACTATGTTCAATCAAATGGCTAGGTAAAAATTTTGATCATAGTCTTTCAGTAACAAAAAGGAGCATGGGGGGGGGAGTTGCCCATCATCTTTTTGGGTGAGGGTGCTGGTATATGATTTATTTCTTCTTATTGCAGATTAAGACTGTCTTCTTAAAGAAGAAAATCTCAAGTGAGTATGTAGTTTCATTTATTACAAAAATTCAATTTCATATTAAGTCAGAAAGGACAAACAGTGATATGAAACTTGAACAAATTATCCTATATGTAAAGGGGGCTGCTGCCTTTGATTGTAATGCTGGAGGGTCAACACAAACTACATTGATAGCATGGCTGATGCCTATTTATTGGCATCTGGGCTTAATACTGATGTAAAATCACCATTCAATGCAGACTGGTCAGTAAAATAAGGTAGTCTCAAGCCTGGAGACAGAATGTGTGCACTCTCAGATAACCAGCTTAGCCTAAATGTCATAAACTACTGTGCAGATATATTGTAACTAAATATTTAACAGATAGAGTTGGTTAGGTTAGGTGTTTTAAATGATGCATTCTGAGCACCTGCTTTCCATAATTCTTTGTTGTAGTTTCCATAATTTTGTTACTAATGCATCATATTTTCAATATCAGTACTTTTATGTATGGCCTAGAGCTGTGTTTGTACCCATTAGGGGTGGGGGGGGGGGTTAGGATGCATTTATGACCATAGTGATTATTATATTTGGAAATTGCATTTCACTGAAAATTTATTGGTAGACTTTTTTTCAATTCTTGCCTTATACTATAGCTATGCATGTTCAAATTTGA
The DNA here is from genome assembly GCA_027921565.1 of Artemia sinica. Lineage (NCBI taxonomy): Eukaryota > Metazoa > Arthropoda > Branchiopoda > Anostraca > Artemiidae > Artemia > Artemia sinica. The sequence continues at coordinate 8,144,746 of CM051273.1, forward strand.
GAAAAGTAATGCAACAATACTTCTATCAAAGCAGTCTCTGATTAGAAATAATTGCAACACTTTCTTGACTCTAATAGCTGTTTTAAAAATTAAGTTTTAGTAATGAAAAGTCATAAAATAATGTCATTACTTTATTTTATGCCATGGAAGTCATAAAATAGGTAAAGCTATCAAGAAGAGTTTACTGGAACTGAATTTTGTCCATGGATTTACAAGTAAAGATTTAATATAAATAAAATTCAAATAAGAAAATAAAAGCCAAGTAGTCTATAGTTTTTATAGCATTTAGGTTAAAATCAAAAGTTTCAATTCTATAACACAAAGATTATTAAAGGTCATCAAAGTCATTGCCCTCTTGAGTGAGAAGGAGCATCAAAAGTCACTGCCCTCTAGAGTGAGAAGGAGCAGAAGTAGGTACTTCAAAATATTTCCTGGGACATAATTTTGTCTGTAGAACCATCCCAATTTTCATTTTCCTAATTTAACCACTTTCCATAATAATAAAAAGTAGCTCCAAACAGAATTTTACACTAAAGTTTAAGAATAATAGTAATAAAATCTTTGGCTAGGCTGTAAGGATAACTTTGGCCAAAGTTTAAATGCCAAGAAAAAAATTGTAGTCAACCAATCTCAATTAGCCTAGGGTGAAATGTATGAGTAGTCCATTACATAAGGAGACATGTAAAGAAAACAATTCTTACTTCATAATATGCAAAATGATCCTAGTTAACATATTTTTAAGGGGGAGAACCTTTATCTTTACTTCTTTTTCCAACTTTGCAATAAAATATATGAAAAAAGCCATTCTTTTAATAAATGTTTTGTCTGTTTTCAAATTTGTACTGAATGATATTTTTCTACAGATGGCATTCATCCTGGCTGTTCATAGTTTCTGTAGTTTTGTATTTTTGCCACTGCGTTTTCAACAAACATTTAAAAGGATTGGTAAATCAGAAGTTCTAATGCCATTTTATAGGGTCGAAGTGATCAGAACACAGCATCCCCCTCCCTTCTATTCACACATGTCATGTTTTCAGAAGATGCATCCAATAAAAATTTTGAGACAGTACTTTTATTAAAAATAGTCCAACAATCATATAACAAAGCTTTTGGGGTTGATACAAACCACCAGAGCCTAGGGGTAATAGTTCTAAGTTATGCTGCTGGGGCATTTAAGGTTCTTATGAAGGGATGGTTTTACAAACTTTAGAGGCAGTTCATTTGGTTGAAATTAGTAGATCTAGTTCCATTTTAAGAGACAAAAGTGATGGAGGCCAACTAGTCCCCCCAACTATCCCCACCAAACACATCTGATTGAAATTGTGCAATGTCCATTTTGTTCAGGGTTGACACATTTCCCCAGAACCCTGGATCAGGGCTTTCAGTTAGGTCCTTTGGGTATATAAGGTTTTAATGGAATGGGTGGTCATTTAAAATTCAGATTGATCTTATTTGATTTTAAAAAGGAAGTTATAGTGCCCTTTTTAAGAGTCAGTGATTTAAGAGCAACCAACCCTACCCACCCTCCACACCCAAAACAAACATCCCAACAAAACTTCAAGACATCAATTTTTATCAGCATTATTGAAAGGTTCAGTAATTATGCAATTGGGGATCTCAACCCCCCTCCCCCAACCATCCCAAGGCCTCAGGTCAAGGGCTGTAAGTTATGCAATTTGTTCATTGTTTACATATAGTATATGTTATTGAGAAAAGGTATGCATGTTTGACTTCTACTTTCCCAAAATACAAAGGCCATTAAAATGGGTCTTTCAGGAAATGTTGAACTAAATCAAAACTTGTTATGTGTATATGGGTTTGTAGAAAGTTTTATTTCAGGAATGACTGAGTATGTTAATTTGGAACTTTCAGAAAATATAAGGAGATGAACAATTTATCAAAAGGCCATATATGCTGGCTACTACTACTACTGCTGCTTCAACTACTACCACAACTACTATAAATAAAACTACTAATTCTGTAGCAAGTACTACTTAGGCTGAGGATATTGGAAACATATCTGAGAAACTGTTGAAAGGAAACTTGAACTAAATCAAAACACACTAAGCATCTACTGCTATCAATACTGCTGCTACTACTAATAATAATAAACTATAACTGCTACTACTGTTCCTACCACTACCACTACTACTTTGATACTAGTAGAATTAAGACTACATATATGATGGTGAAAATTTGACAGAACATTGAGGGAGATTTTGAACTAAATCAAATATAAAAAATAATTGAGCATCTATTTGCCATATTATGTAAAACCAAATTACTTCAGAATTCCTTTTCCATGTCAAGAGCCTGTAAATAATCAAACAAGGAAGCTGTTTCTAGAAAATTTGTAATAAATATATTTTATTAAGTTTCTAAGCATAGCTATTCAATGATATATACATTTCAGTTCATTTTTGATGAATTAACAAGTTATTAGTGTTATATTTTAACATAATAAACATGGTTTCATCACTGGTTATTTACCCTAATTTTGTCAAAAGATTAGAATGAATGTGTGATAAGAAAATACTCATTAACCCTGTAATATAACAGCAGATCTGAACTGACCACTATGCAAAAGCCTTCTTTTGGCAGTACTTATACTAATGCCAAGAATTTCAGAGACTTCTTTCCATGTTTTTCCTTTTTCTAAGAGATTGGTCAGCTCCTGCAAACATACATTTTTCTTTGGGAAAGGCATCACATTTAATGGTATTTATTTCCTCTCTGTGATATACATCAAGAATTATAATTATCATCAATTTTTGGATGTTCCTTCTTCTAAGGGCATTTAGATATTTATATTTTCAGTTGGTAACAAATTTGTTGGGTTACATAGAAGCAGGATTGTTATCTAAATGTAGGTCCATATCAAAACAAGGAATGCCAACATCTACCCTTCTTTAAATATCAATTATTTTTACCTACTTAAAATCAAAGAATGCAGAGTTTCAGTAGACATTTTTCTTCTCACTAAAAAGAGATGCATTCAAATAATGTGCATTCAATGATTGTGACAAAGGAGATGGGATTTGCTTCAGCAATGTAATCATGTTGTTGTCCAAATGTTTAGACCCAATTTTCCCACATTGCTGTTTTGCAACATACATTTTTGGCCCCCAAATTTGCCCTACTATTCTCATTTTTCATTTATACTTTTTCCCTAATTTTGTTGTAAGATATTGGGAAAATGTATATTTGGATGGATGATAAATAGACTTATCTACCAACAAATGAAATGACATCATTTTTATACAATCCTACAATGGGCTTATCCCAGACTTGCCTTTCAATAACTTGGACTATCTGTCTTGGCTTTTTCTATAATTAGCCTTGATGCCTGCAAAATAGCCTACTTGATTTTAATTCTCTCCCTGGAAAATATGTTAACTAGGGGTAAATTTTTACAAAATCATATTACTGACTTACAAATAAAGTGAATATACCACTCAATGCCTTTTTTTACACTCTTTCCAAATATAATACTCATTTTTATCAGAAATGAATTTTACCCCCATTCCTATATACCAATTCAGTGTATATATTTGCACATTTAGGGGGTTGGGGATATATTTTAAAGTTACCTCCCATTTATATCAGAAATAAAATTGCCCCCCCCCCCCTAATGTGCAAATATATACCTTGAATTAGTATATATAAGTGTGGGGGTAAAATTCATTTCCAACAAAAATGATTATTGTATTTGGAAAGAATATGAAAAAAGGCATTGAGTGGTATATTCACTTTATTTGTAAGTCAATAATATGAGTTGGTAAAGATATACCTAACTAGGATCATTTTGCATAGGCCCTATCATAAAGTAAGAGTTGCTTTATTAACATGTCTCCTTGTGTAATGGACTGCTTATACATTTACATCTTAGCCTAGTCCTAATTATCTAAACGCATGTGCTACGGCATTTAGGCTATAATTTATCACAATTATTACCTATCCCCCTTCCCTTATGGGACCAGATATAGCCCAAGGCTATAGGATAAGACCCCCAGTACTCACACAATTATTTTGATCAAGATTTATCTTCCTGGTAAAATTCTACTTTAGTTACTTTTTCCTATCTTGGATAGGGGTGAGGTTAGGAAAATGAAACTTTCAGGGATGGGTCTACAGGCTAAAATATGTCCTGGGAAGGTATTTTGAAGTACTTATCTCCTCTCCTTCTCCCTCTAGAGGATCCTGAAATTTGCCTACATGACAAGTCTGTACCTTTTGAAATTTTGACAAAACAACATTTTACCTTAATTTTCAGTTATAAGATTCTTTTTCTCTGGCTTTAGTTCTGAAAATGCAATTCCTGTTATTTGAGTAGTATTTTAAGCCATATCAATGCTAATTTTCAAAATTTAGGAAATGTATTTGCATATCTTTAAAACTCTATAAATCAAGAATGAGCAAAGTTGTGAAGCTGAAAACAATTTTGTTGGACTTCATTTTAAGCAGAAGATCTATATTACAAGGTTTCACTTTTATAACACACATATTTTTAAAGGTCATCAAAGGTCAGACCCTCTAGAGGGAGAAGGAGTGGAGGTAGGTACTTCAAAATACCTTCCCGGGACATACTTTAGCCTGTAGATCTATCCCTGAAAGTTTCATTCTCCTAACCAAACTCCTTTCCAAGATAGCCAAAAGTAGCTAAAGTAGAATTTTACCATCTTCCTAAACAGGAACAACAGGATCACAATCTTGGACTTGATTTAGCCTATTTAAAAAGAGTATTTAAGAGATAGGCTAATCTAATAAATTGTAAAAAGAGCATTCAAAATTCACCCAATTAATGATTGTGACAAAGGAGATGGGTTTTGTGTACTTCACAATTCTTGAAAGGTATGTCAGCACGTAACTGTATAACGTTTTGACCCGATTTGTATGAAGGTCTAAATCGGGTCAAAACTTCCCAAATTCTCGTAGATAATTTTCCTAAATTTCGTTGAAATTTTCAATGAAAATTTGGGAAGTTTTGACCCGACGGTCTAAATCGGGTCAAAACTTCCCAAATTCGCGTTGATAATCAACGAAATTTGGGAAAATTATCTACGAGAATTTGGGAAGTTTTGACCCGACGGTCTAAATCGGGTCAAAACTTCCCAAATTCTCGTAGAATTATCTACGAGAATTTGGGACGTTTTGACCCGATTTAGACCTTCATACTACAGACGTATCTACAATTTTTGTCTGATCAAAAAAAATACTGTGATGAGGAAAATTATATACGTGTTCTGCTATAGCTGATTCAAAAGTTTCCCGTTTTTATTATGTTTTAGCGAGCAATCTATGGCATTATTGTGTTGTTGTGACCTATTTTCTAAATTCTGCAGTGTTCTTGTCACATTAAATTTACCACACGAGCATGGAATTTTGTACACTCCAATTTGTATGTTTCTTGGTACCTTGTCTTTTCATTATTTATCAAAGAGCTCATAGTTTGTCCTGACTTAAATGCTCTTTTTATGTTATATTTTTTTTCAATTCTCTTCTCAATTTGTATGACAACACTGGGATGTAAGGCAAAGTTATGTAATTTGTTTTTTGAGTTGACCCATCTTCTTCTAGTATTGCAAGTTCCATTATCTTTTTTTCCCTTTTTCAATTATTTGAGAAATCCTATTTTCAGGATATCCATTAACTACTAAAATGTCTTTAACTTAAAATTAGTTCACTACTCGGCATCCCAGTGATTCTAAGTTTAATACCCTATCAACTAAAGAAATAACTACACCCTTTTTACTTGGATCGGATGATTTGATTCGAAAGACAAACAACGGCTATTGTTAGTCGGTTTACGGTAAATTGAAAACACTAGTTCATTAGTATTTCTATGGATCCAAATATCCAGAAATGGTAACTTATCCTCTGTTTCCTTTTCAATTTTAAAAACTAATTCTCCTCCCAAAATATTTAAATATTCCAGAAAACCTTCAATTTGTGATTCCAAATAATTCAAAATAGCTAAAACATCATCCATATATCTGCCGTAAAATTTAGGCTTTGGAATATGTTTCTATAGCTAAAGTTTCTTCATACTCTGCATAAATATTGGCTAACAACGGACTTAAGGGCCCACCCATTGCTAATCCCATAATTTGATGGTAAAATTTATCTCTAAACGTGAAATAATTAGTATAGCTGCTAGTTATTTTAACCAAATTTAATGTAGTTTCCAGTTCGATACCCGCAGATGATTCTTTTATCTCATTTTTATGTTTCTCAAGTTTTTGGATAAAATACTAAACGATTTATCAAAAGGAAAATACGTATACATTGATTATCAAACTAAACAATCTAGATTCTTCTAGTATTTCGATATTTATAAGTTTATCTTTTAAGAATTCCTTATATACGAATCTTGGAGATATATAAAGGTTTAAGTGTCATTGCTACCCATTTCTCGATTTTTACCGTTGGTGAATTGGTTGTTGAACCTATTTTATGTATTTTTGGAAGACCATATATTCTTAGGCTGACTGATCCCCTCGGAAAAAAACTTGTAATACATCTGTGGTGTGATATTTCCATTTGTTTTAAGGTCTTCTAAGTCCTTTCTTAATTTTGTAACATACAATGCAGTTTGGTCTGAGTTAAGTTTTTTATATGTTGAAGTATCCTTTAGACGTTTTATCCTTAGACATCTATCCTTTAGACATGTATCCTTATAGACATTTGATTTTGTTTATACACATGTGTATGGAAGTGTTATTTAATATGTGAGTTTTGATTCCAATATATTTAATTATATTTCTTTTTTCCCCTTTGTGTGCTTTGTTTTTCGATGTAATTTAAGAAAAAACAGAAAAAAAATTCCGTTGACAAAGGTTGCCGGATGTGGGGCCAAATTATTCGGAGTGTGTTTTGTTTAATTAAGTGTTTATATTGTTGTAATTTTTCACTGCTTTATCAAAAATAAAACCCAGTTTTTCTTTCTTAATTTTTAGTAAATTGAAGAGCAGTTTGGTCTAAGAAATTATTTACGTCTATCCTACGGGTGGCAAAAGACCAATTCAATTTTATTATTTTTTAATTTTGCAAAAAAACATGCCAATAAAATTACACAACAGAAGTTTTTAGAAAAGTGCAAAATAAACAAAATAACTCCAAAATCGTTCTGTTTCAAGCATTATTTAAATACACATAATGAGGAAAGGCACACGAATAAGGTAAATTTACTAAACTTAAACCCTGCGCTGAAAGATAAACGTTTCCAGAGATCACAAATTGTAAAAGAAATAGATTTTTTAAAACATAGCCTTTGTGATTTTCTTAATACGAATGACTTCCAACAAATTATATCAATCTTCAAAATTCGTTTTGAACATTCTTTTAAGATTATCTAGGGAAAGATTAAACCAAAAAATTTTGCAGTTGAAAAGGTAACAAGAAAAACAAAAACTATCAATGTTTAAGCGCAATCATTTCCCAGGCCCTGGGGTGATCAATTTAAGCAAAAATTAGTTAACAAAAGAACAAAAAGAAATCCTTGAAAGCGGTATAAAATCCAGAATAAATCCTAAAAATGTACCGATAGAGGAAATTATTTCAAAGATTGAGACAGGGATTCATAAGTTTCCAAAAGATATGAATAATTTAAATGACTTAAGACTAGGGGTCGTGAATATTTTTAAAAATTTTAGTAGTTATCAAGAAAACCTTAAGAACAAAGATATAGAAGTTTTGAAAGATTAAAAAAAATGATTCTCTAATAATAAAGAAAGCGGATAAGATCAATACGGTAGTAATCCTAGAAAAAGATGATTATGATAGTAAAATAGAAACAATTTTAAAGGATACTTCAACATAAAAAACAATTAACTCAGACCCAACTGAACTGTATATTACAAAATTAAGAAAGGTCTTAGAAGACCTTAAAACAAACGGAAGTATCAAACCACAGATGTATTACAAGTTTTTTCCGAGGGGATCAGTCAGCCAAAGAATATATTGTCTTCCAGAAATATTAGAAGAAGATGGGTCAAATCAAGAAATGAATTACATAACTTTGCCTTTTATCCAATATTGTCACAAGAATTAAGAAGAGAATTAAAGACATAATATAAAAACAGCATTTAAATCAGGACAACTATTAGCTCTTTGCTAAATAATGGAAAAGACAAGGTACCGAGAAATATGCAAAAGGGAGTATACAAAATTCCATGTTCTTGTGGTAAATTTTATGTGGGAAGAACACAAACAGATTTTAGAAAATAAGCTACACCAACACAAGAATGCCATAGATTGTTCTCTAAAAAAAACACCGGAAACGTTTGAGTCAGCTGTTGCAGAACATGTATATAATTTTCCTCATCGCAGTATTTTATTTGATCAAACAAAAATAGTAGAAACGTCTGTAGGACTTTTACAAGGTTTCAGAGAAGTTATAGAAATAAAAAAGATAATCTATGGGGATATAAGTATCAATAGACATAAAGGGGAATTCAGGATCAATTCAGTTTATAATAGTTTAATTAAAAAGCAGTAAAAAATTCAACCAGTTTTGTCTTTACTAATATTTCTGAAACAAATGATGACCTTGCGAACAAAGGTCAGAATGGGTTAAATGCTGGGAAAAGTAAACGAACTGCAGCTAGACTTGGAACCAAAAGAATCCGTTCAATTTATAACTCATAAATGGGTTGATGAACTTGTGAGATTTAATTAGATGTTATGGGCTGGGAGTTAGCTAACCTTTATTTTTTTGTTCAAGTATCAATATATTCTTCACTTTTTGATAGATTTTCACTTATACATTGTGAGGAGACGAGTGTATCCTTATAGACATTCGATTTTGTCTATACACCAGTGCATGGAAGTATTATTTAATTTGTGAGTTTTGATTCCTATTTATTTAACTATATTTTTTTTCCTCTTTGTGTGCTTATTATTGTGAGAATGTGAGAAAGCCATCAAAACCTGACTAAATTGTAAAAATGACAAACTATGACTTTTGGGTAATGATAAAAGTAACGAAAAATTAATTTTAATTGTGCAAGGAAAACAAACCCAACATTAGATTTGAATAAGAATACCCTTGATTCAACAAGGTCCATAAAATGCAAATACAAATACCGGACCGCCGCTTCAAACTCGAGAGGTCAACGGCAAGAATATTGCGTGACTTGAATCACATGACACAACAGGGTTTTTAACAGAGAAAGCAAAAACTAACTTTTTCAACAAAAGAATTATTATTAAGATTACATCAAAACTGGTCTCTGGCCAATAACAGAAAAGAATGACAAAATAACACAAAACTTAAAATAGGGATTCGGGAACGAAAACAGGGTAGTATATTTTGAAACTAACAACGAGTAAGTGTTTTACTTTGTAATTAAGGTAGGCTACCACTGTCTGTCTGAATTTCCCTTGGAGATAAAAGTTTGAAGATAAAATTAAAATAAGAAGAAACCTATAAAAGATTTATGTCACTTGGAGATTACTTTAATGTGTATATAGGAGACAAGAATAACAACTAGTGCTGAAGTCTAACATTTTACTTTAAGTTGGTGATTTGGGTTTATAATTCGATAGTATCTTCACTAGCCAAGGCTTGAGCCATTTGGACAAAACAGCATTTTAAGGTTAAAATAAGCTAAAATAAATCTTTTCCCAGAAATTTAAGCTTCGAATAACTGACGGTTCAAAGCGGAGAGGAACCTTAACCAAGAAGTCAACGTTAGGAGAGCCCTTTGTGCTCCCCTTTTCAGCCTAGAGTTCCTTGGAGCTTAGCTTGACTTTATAAAGACCTTATATCAGAAAATTCAAATTATCGGACAACAACATCACTTTACCCCCCCCCCCCCCTTCCTTTGTACAATCTTCAGACATTTATGCGAAGGAGAACACTCTTCCCTTTTTACTCATTCTTTCATTTCGTTAAACCCGTACTGCATGTTTATACAAAGGTGGCCTCGATGTTTATACAGATAGGTTAGGGGAAAAGGGAACAGTATTGTCAATTTAGGAATTTCTAGACCTTTATGTCCAGATATTTTCAGGTGAGAGTTTTCCCTGCTAAAGCTAAAGCTCACTAAAGGTCCAAGGAACACACAGCCCTTTTCAAGAAATAATAAGAGGATTTCTTGGTTTGGGTTAATGTAAATTGGAATAAAATCAAGTACGGTTATACCTAGCTTGGCTCAGCAATAGTTTGAACTAAAGGATTTTAATACCCCAGAACTCAAGCCTTGCTATTCAAGTGTAACTCTTTTAATTTGAAACATTCGATAGCCTAGAATTAACTTAATCCTTTTCTTTTCGGTAAACATTTGTGGATTGAGCAAGTAGACCATAGACATTAGACCTAGAAGAGGTTTAGAAGTATTCAAAATAATTAGAATTAGAATATTTTTCTTTTTTATCTTTCTTTTGTAATAAATATCAGCTGTCACTGAATTCTGAGTACCGATCTTACCAACACGCCTCAGTTTATAACACGCTACCAAATTGAAAGAATATATCCATCATGAGTTCAAATGAAAACAAAATTAAAGAATTAGAAATTGCACTACGACAAGCGCAAGAGGAGAGAATAAGAGTAGAAGAGATCGCACAAGCTAGAATAAACGCTCTACAAGAGCAATATGAAGAGGCCCCAGTCACAAGTAGGCTTCAAAACCTATTTGTGGAGCAAGCACCTCCCATCTCATTACTGACATATACAAATGAAATCCATTCATGGATTACCACCCTTAAACAAATACAAAGAAGTTTAGGGAAAGACGATATTGCTATGATAAATCAAGCTAGTTGTTATACACGAGGAGAGATACAAAGATTCGCAACGAGCTTAGACATTCCTAAAATAAGAGATTTAGACCATTTAGAAAGACTTCTAAAAGAAGCCTTTTTACATGAAAAACCAGCCGCACAAAAACTGCAAGAACTGCTCTCCGAGAAACAAAGGCCATTTGAGTTAGTACAACCAATTTTACTCCCGGATCAGGGGAAAGGCAATAGATTATGAAAAAATTCTCCTGGTATAAGAGCAAATGACATTACGATGACTATTTTTAAGAGTGGCATGCTCCCTTCCATTGGAAGAAGAGTACTAGAACAATTTAAGGCCTCGGACGACCAAGATGAATTATTGACACTTGCAAAAAGATTCGAAGCAATATATTTAATTTATAGGGACTTCTCGGATATGTCCATGGGAGCAGCGGTAGTAGACTCAAGAGACAGGAATTCCACTAAAGAACCTGGAGTTAACCACAGAGTAGAATATAAAAACAAAGGCAATCATAACCATGAAAAAAGAAAATTTTTTAATTGTGGAAGGTTGAGACACATGAAAGTATATTGCAAAATCCCAAAGTGTACAAATTGTGGAAAATCCGGACATTACTGGAAAAATTGTTGGCAAAATCTAGCATCTATAAGGTGTCAAGAATTCGGGCATGGTGCAGACAAATGTATGGCACCAAATACTATTGAAAAAAAATCAATCAGGCAGGACTTAGAGGAGGTAAGTCCCAAGCCTGAAAATTAAATCACAAACCCTCCTTCTAACCAAAATGAAAGTATTTTTTTTAGTGCGGTACAGGAAAATACAACTGAACCAAGTTCTTTCCCATTTATGTGGACTGCTAAAATAGCAGACCAAAATTTTGTAAAATGTTTCGTGGATAGCGGGTGCCAAAGAATCTTGTTAAAGGAGGAAATATTTCAAAATTTCCAGTAAAGGTTCGTAGACGCCTCAAACCATCCTCCCGAAACGTGAAATTTTTAAGTGGAGAGACTTTACCACTAATAAGAGAGATAAATGTAGCATTCTGCATTACAGATGAGGCAAAATGAAATGAAAGATTATTTTGGAAATTTTTAGTCGTCCCGGACTTGAAATTCGACGTAATTATAGGATATGATATTTTAATCAAACTTGATTGTACGTTAAATTTAAAATATAATAAAATTTCTTAAGGGAATACAAGTACGGAGGAAATAAATTCCTTTACGTTTTTAACTGAAGAAATTTCGGGAAGGGGATTGGCATATATAGAGAAACAGGTCTGTATTCAGGCCAACTGTTTCAAAATCATTAAGGCTAAATTGTCGAATCACTCAGCACCCTTTGTAGCTCACGGCGACACTATAATGTTTACCCCGAAAATTCAGACACAATTACACATATCTCCGTCGCTATGTGAAACTTATAACAATGCAATAAAAATAGTTTATTTTCATACTTAAAGTTCATATGAGGTGATAAACAATGAATATTTAACGGATACGACTCTCTTAGCAGCAGGAGTAATAGACAATAAAGAAGAATCCCTCTCTATAGAGGAGGATAAAATGTATGGGGAGACAGTGAATTTTTAAAGGGAATTAAAACGGGTCTGTTAAGCTCAGAAGAGAACAAGTAGTAGAGAATTGAGTTTAACAGATCCTCAATTACAAACCATTGACAGAATTAACCGTGAGGAAATAAATGACAATTCGGAAGGAAATACTTCTGTGCAAACAGTTGATAATTACGAACAAACAAGATTTATACATGAAACAAAAGCTAAATCAAAACCATTAAATTATAAAGATCCTAGTTTAAAGGATTTTCTTGACGGAAAAATGACAAAACCTTAATAAATAACAAACATACCTTATTCTAAATTTAAACTTTCAAAGGCTGCTCCAAACCGGTATCCTCTGGAGATATACAAAAACCTTCAGAATCAGCAACCTGGACAGCATATAATTTGGTTTCCTTTCTCACTAGATTGGTGTGAAAGTGTTCGAGGGTAAAAAATGAAATTCCTCCGAGGACCAAAACCATACACCGATGATTAATAGGGCAATTTTCACAGGATGAAATATTCCAAATCCTTAAATTGTCGGTTTGGTCTAAGGAAACACTATAGTGGGTGTGTAAAATAACCCTCCCGTCACTTTTTAAAAAGACAATACACTTTAAACTGGACATAACTTAAGCAAATTATTTTAAAATAAGGGGGGAAAAGCCTGGATACAAGCAAAGATCTCCTTTATCAAGTTCGGCAACACTAAGAACAGAATATTTGAGTATATCTGAATTAAAATCGTTATGAAAGTGCATACATCTATCACAATAGGCAAGCCTCATACCACAAGAGATGTAATCTGGGTATGGCTTAATAACCATATCAAAGCACCGAAAGTAAGGAGGACAAAGTTCACAAGAATGAGAATACCACAAAATAAGACATTTAACTTTCTCACTGCAAATTGTGTCATGAGTATGTAAAATTATAGACCCTTCCAAAGTTTTAAATAAAATACACTTGTAGCCTGCCATTACTGTAAACTAATCACTGTAAATTACGGGAAGAATCGATGGACACTGACAAACACCACCAAAAGATAAATCACCTGAATTGCCCGTATAATCCACAATTATGTCCGTAGGGTAAGTAGTGTGGAAATTTGACCTCCTCTGACAGCCGAGAGACTGTCTACCATAAGGACAACACCCCCGAAATGGGACAATGACCATATCAAAATACATACGGTCATGGGGTCGACGTTCACACGGAGTACGATTACTCCATATAGCTAGCTTATCTGTAATTTCGGAACGAATTGTGTCATGGGTGTGTAAAATCACAGACCCTTCCGCAGTTTTAAATAAAATACATTTGAATCCTGCCATGTTAATAGATAACTTAAGGACATAAAAGCATTTCAGAAATGGTTAGAACCCTGTTTTTTTGGCTGACCCTGTTTACAAGAGGTATATTGCTTAAGGAAACAGAAATACATAGCCAAACAGCTTTCAAGGATATTGGTCAGCTATTCCCAGTTAACGCAATACATCAGGTAATATGGTATGTTAATACGGAAAGCCTCAGATCTGATTTAGACAACCTGAATTTGATTATTTCGAATATCGAAAATATTAAAATTATGGAACAAATAGTCAAAAAGGACTTAGAAAAGGAAAAAAGAATTTCACAGAACTCAGAGAAAGACATGATCTAAAAGAATATGTAATAGATAAGTGTAAACTATTAAATTTAAAATTAAGTGAAGGAAATGGAATTCTCAAAATACTAGAATCATTAATGACGGATAACACAAATCGAAACAAACGAAGTCTATTACCACTTTTGGGACAAACGATAGGATGGATCACAGGACTAGCAACGGAAGAAAATGTAGAAAACATTCTTCATCAAGTAGATTATTTAACAGAAAAAATGAAAAGTTACTACACATGTCGGACCGATCTATATCATTGTAAGTGACCTCAACAGAGAATTAAGAATGGAAAGGAACAAAAGCTTAGAAATTGTGGGAAGGACTTCCAAGCGAATTATCGAATATATATCCAGAGAGATTAATGAGATAAATTTCCTAAAATTACAGATAAACAAAGAAGTGACGAAAAGTTCAATTCAAATAAAAAAGTTAGTAAAGAAAATAGAAACAGTAATCCTTTCTATTTTTCAAGCAGAAAATAAAAGTTTACCTTTCATTGTTACAGATCTAGCAGACATGCTTAGGACAATTTTCGAAATTGAAAATTCCTACCAATAGGCTATAGAATATCAGTTAATTATAGACGTTACGGCTTACTGGAACTTTATAAATCGACTAGCTGCAATGTGGCGACACAAAAATTGAAATTGTTGGTTATTTGTGATTTCTCAGTATCAAATAAACAAGATGGGTTCAGAATGTTCGAAATGTTCAAGAATCCATTCCCAGTGTCAAAAACTTCGTATTTCTTTCAAATTGAAAACGAGTTTAAATTTTTTGGGTGGAGTAAAGATCAAACGAGATATTTCTTAGAAGATTACAATGTAGAAAAAGAATGTAACTCAAAGGGTATACCACTATTATGCAACCACCAATTTCTTATTAGAGGCACACAAATGAACTCCTACAGTTTAGCAAACTACATGGAAAATAATTGATTAATTAATAAAGCGTGTGAAACCAAAATTATCAAGGAAAATAAAATATTAATCCAAAGAATTGGAAGGGAAAAGTATATAATCACATCTCCTTTCAAAGAAGAAATAAGAATACATTTCGAATGCAAAACAGAGAAAAACAGTAAATTCACATATATAAAGGGCAGCTCAATAGTGGAATTGCCAGAAGAATGTTCTCTAACTGCAGAGATGTTAAAAATAAACAGATGTATAGGGGATAGATTACAAAAGAAATGGCACCTTCAAACATAACTATAATTAGCCTAAAATTAATCCATAGCTGAAATAGAAAACGAATGGGACGAAAAACGAAACGAATTTGAAGTTTTAATCTCTATATATTTCCAGAACAACTTCAAGACGCAGATTGGCATAGCTGAACTGATAAAAATGCACATTTCCTTAAGAGAAGAAAGAGGAAAGAAAACAGCTAGCTATTGGACATTTTTCCTCAATACCTTTAATCTGTTTATCTCTCTATTAGGACTAGTTTCTATAGTAATAGTATTCAAAACGTTGAGAAAACTATGGTTAGACTATAGAAAACAAAAGTCTCAAGGCTTTCACGTAACTGTGGAACAAGAAGAATTTGAACTAAATTGATTCTTAGCAAAGTTATGGTTTCATTAAGAAAAATAACTGTACTAACAATTTTAAGTGTGGGAGGTTGCGAGAATGTGAAAAAGCCATCATAACCTGACTAAATTGTAAAAATAACAAACTATGACTTTTGAGTAATGATAAAAGTAACGAAGTATTAATTTTCTTTGTGTAAGGAAAACAAACCCAACATTAGATTTGAATGAGAATACCCTTGATTCAACAAGGTCCATAAAATGCAAATACAAATACCGGACCACCGCTTCAAACTTGAGTGGTCTACGGCAAGAATATTGCGCGACTTGAATCACATGACAAAACAGGGTTTTTAATAGAGAAAGCGGAAAATAACTTTTTGAACAAAAGAATTATTATTAGGATTACATCAAAACTGGTCTCTGGCCAATGAGAGAAAAGAATGACAAATAACACAAAACATAAAATAAGGATTCGGGAACGAAAACAGGGTAGTCTTTTTTGGAAATAACAACTAGTAAGTGTTTTACTTTGTAATTAAGGTAGGCTACCACTGTCTGTCTGAATTCCCCTTGGAGATAAAAGTTTAAAGATGAAATTAAAATAAGAAGAAACATTTAAAAGATTTTTGTCACTTGGAGATAACTTTAATGCGTATATAAGAGACAAGAATAAAAACTAGTGCTGAAGTCTAACATTTTACTATAAGTTGGTGATTTGGGTCTATAATTCGGTAGTATCTTCACTTAACCAAGGCTTGAGCCATTTGGACAAAACAGCATTTTAAGGGTAGAATAAGCTAAAATAAATTTCTTCCCAGAAATTTAAGCTTCGAATAACCGAAGGTTCAAAGAGGAAAGGAACCTTAACCAACAAGTCAACGTTAGGAGAGCCCTTTGTACTCCCCTTTTCAGCCTAGAGTTCCTTGGAACTTAGCTTAACTTTATAAAGACCTTATATCAGAAAATTGGAATTATCGGAAAACAACATTACTTCCCCCCCCCCCCCTTTGTGTAATCTTCAGACGTTTATACGAAGGAGAACACTGTTCCCTTTTTAATCATTCTTTCATTTCGTTAAACCCGTACTGCATGTTTATACAAAGGTGGCCTCGATGTTTATAGAGATAGGTTAGGGAAAAAGGGAACAATATTGTCAGTTTAAGAATTTCCAGACCTTCATGTCCAGATATTTTCAATTGAGAGGTTTCCCTGCTAAAGTTAAAGCTTACTAAAGGTTCAAGGAACACACAGCCCTTTTCAAGAAATAATAAGAGGATCTCTTGGTTCGGGTTAATGTAAATTGGAATCAAATCAAGTACAGTTATTCCTAGCTTGGCTCAGCAATAGTTTGAACTAAAGGATTTTAATACCCCAGAACTCAAGCCTTGACTAGCTATTCAAGTGTAACTCTTTTAATTAGAAACATTCGATAGCCTAGAATTAACTTAATCCTTTTCTTTTCGGTAGACATTTGTGGATTGAGCAAGTAGACCATAGACATCAGACATAGAAGAGGTTTAGAAGTATTCAAAATAATTAGAATTAGAATATTTCTCTTTTTTATTTTTTTTGTAATAAATATTAGTTGTCACTGAATTCTGAATACCGATCTTACCAACACGCCTCAGTTTATAACACGCTACCAAATTTATTAGCCCTGATAGTAGGGGCAACCTTACAGTATGTTGTTTTTCGATGTAATTTAAAAAAAATCCGTTGAGAAAGGTTCCCGGATGTGGGGCCGAAATATTTGGAGTGTGTTTGTTTAATTTAAGTGTTTATGTTGTTGTAATTTTTCACTGCTTTATCAAAAATAAAACCTGCTTTTTCTTGCTTAATTTTCGTAAATGGAAAAGCAGTGTGGTCTAAGAAATTATCTATTGCGAACAGAAATTTTTCGTGAATAAAAAAAGCCTGAAACCCCTCGGAAACTATGTCAGATCAAAATCAAAAGGTTACCATTGGAATCAGTATGGTTGAGAACCTTATATTGAAATTTAAAGTCCCTCTCCTTGAAAAACAAGGAAAATCACTTTTGCATCGGTAGCACTGATTTGTCTCCCTTTTTTTCTTTTTTTTCTCCGGGCTTAGCGGGTTACCAGAACATCATAGAGAGATTGTTAATTGCTCAATCAAAAGTTATTTCTAATATATGCGTGCTATTTATATATTCCGCCATCTGCAAGGGCCATATCGCACTAAAATGGCATGTTTTGCGCCATTTCTCAAGGGGCGGCACTAGCAGGTTACCAGAACATCGTAGAAATTTTTTTTATATCTCAAACAAAAAGATATTGCTGATATCTACGTTATTTTCATAAATTCCACCATCTGCAAGTTCCAAATGGCCCTAAAAATAGCACTTTTGGTGAAATGTCTCAAGTGGAAAAGCTGGGGCTATTGGGCTAGCAGAACCTATAAGAGTTATGTTTAATGTTTTAGTTGGAGCTATTGCTTATATCTACGTGCTTTTTTTTTATCATATTTACCATTCGTAATTGTGATATAGCATTGAAAACAACACTTTTGGTGCCACTTCATTTTTACCACTCGTAATTGTGTTATAGCACTTAAAACAACACTTTTGGTGAAACTCAAGAAAAAGGACACTTTTTATTCCGTTTCTCAAGGGATGGGACTAGCGGGCTACCAGAACATCTTAGACAAATTTTTGATAGCTCAAATAAAAAATATTGTTCATATCTATGTTGTTTCTATAGATTTCACCGTCTGCAAGTTTCAAATGCATTAAAAATGGAACTTTTGGTCCCTTGTCTCAAGTAGAAAAGCTGGGGCAACTGGGCTACCAGAAATTTTTTAGAGTGATGTTTAATGGCTTATTTGAAAACGTTTCCTCATATCTACGTGCTTCATATAAATTTTACCATTCGTAAGTGAGCAATGAAAACAACACTTTTGGTGCCACTTCTTAAGTGGGAAATCTTGGAAGCATAAAATGGTATCATTGCATTATTATGGTCCGACACCCTTAACTGGAGGTTTGCAAGAACACCTACCACATGCTCCTCCTCCGGGTTCTCTTGATAAGCTCCGCAATATAAGTCCTACCAATACTAATATATTAAATTACATTATTAGAGGCATGGATCTGCTAGTAGAGCCGTGAACTTCAAATTAGATTACCGTGCGTTCAATTCCAGCTTGGACTTCTTCTTTTCAATCATGGTTTGTCCCTTTTTTTGATTTTTTTTTTCACATAATCAACTATACTTGCAAAGGGTATCCACTCATTTTCTTAAAATATATGCCGTGAAGGCCTGTTTTATACCTATTACTCGTATCTACGTGCTTCTTATCGATTTTATCCATAAGTGTCATATAGTACTAAAAAGTACTTTTGGTGCCACTTCTTAAAAGGAAGAGTTTGAAAGCGTAAAACAGTACCATTGCAATGGTGTTGGTCTAAAACCCTTGACTGGCGGCTTGTAAGAACCCTCACATATATTCCCCCTCCAGACCCTCTAAGTAAGTTTCATAAATCACCTACTCATCTTAAAAGTAAAAGATTATTGCAAAAACATATTGACTAAAATGAAAAGTTTTCAACTAGAAATCAGCCAAAAATTTAGCTTGAATGATCAACAGTTTTGAATTGAACAATCAAACTTAATTCTGCGATGAAGCATGTGTGCTAGTTTTAATGACGGTAATTGAGGGGAGAGGACGGCGTAGTTCCCCGTAGGTCCCCGTAGTTTTTTGCTCCTGCCTAAGTTGAAAAACCTTTTCATTGGTTTCAAACCTTTTCAAAAACGTCTTTTCATTGGAAAAGGTACGTTTTTCATTTGAAAAAATAGGGGAAACAACCGAAAGTACACTTTGTGGGAATATGCCATCAAGTCAAATTTATAAAAAGCGATTAGGTATAAATATAAGCTTTCAAATGAGTTCTTAAACAGCATTTCCTAAAAGTGATAAACATTCAAATATAACATATTCATTGTATGTTCCCAACTATTTAGATATGCGAGAATTTTTACTAAGTACATTGATTTTAAAAGTAGAAGTCATACACTTAGCCATAAGTTAATAGTAAGAGGTTTTTCGGCAAATACACTTGCTAGGTATTTTAAAAACCTTTTTTTTTTAAAGCTTAGTTTTCAATATAATCAACTTTTAAATAAATATAATAAAAATTATCAAGATTTTGTAGGATATTTTGAGGTAGCTTGTTGGATAAATTTTTTTCCTTTCCCTTTATAATTTTTGAATTTAGGGTTTGTATCGACATTTTCAGGTGCTGAGTTATGGTGGATCTTCCAACGATAATTCCTTCTGGACAGGTATAGTTGGCATGATGGCAAGCATTTTCACTTCCTTTCGTATCTTTTTATCAATCAGAGTACATCTAACATTTGTCATAACGTACAAGCCAGGACTCAACTAACGCCAGATATCAATTACTTTTGACTCTTAAAAAGAGCACTAGAACAATCAATTTGCTATCAAATGTAAAGTTTCTACGATAACTTCTTTATATACTTTTACTCTATGTTTGGCCAGGAATTTTGTATTTAATTAATAAGCAATGCATTGTGCCAATATCACTCATTACTTCAGCAGTACTATTGCGTTGCCTGTTTTTTCTGGTTGGTTTGATATTTCATGCACTTTCAACTATTTTAAACAACATTGTTATTTCACAACTTTGATGAGATGCTTTTGGAAGAGAGGGCTTTGAGAGGGGAGCTAATTTCCCTCTTATCACTTTGAGAACTATAACTTTTAGTTTCCAATCAAACAAGCCTTATCTAAAGTTGATAGGATCACCTTATCCAGAATAATCTCTTGCAAGGCCCTAGGTATAACTCAAAATCCTTATCCCCAGCCTTTAGGGAGTTATATCAGCTCCGAAGACCTTGTTACATGATCTTTGGACTTTTTCTTGTCCAAAGAACTTTTGCAAAATACTTTTTACAAAGGACTTTTTGTGGACTATCTCAAAGCTTCTATAAGAAACATTTGGGGAAAGGGAACGAAAGGGATGGCTAATTGCCCACCGATCATTTATGACTCTTAAAAATTACAATAGAAGTTCTGATTTCCAAATAATGAGCCCTCTCTGAAGCTGAACAAAATGACAAAATTTTGATCAAATGTATTTAAGGAAATGAGAGGGGGGTTTGATTTCTAATCAGTGTGTATGATTGATTTCAATCAATTTTTATTTTAAAAAGGGTGCCACAGCTTTCAGTTTCCACTTGAATGAACTCCTATCATGTCTTCTCCGACAACTTCTTATACATGAAGAGTCTTCGTCAAAAAATGAAAATAATAATATATTGTGGTCATATTCCTTAAACATAAAAGAGTCAGAGATAAAGAGTCATAAAGAGTCATAAAAGAGGAAAGAGTCATACTCTTTCCTTAAACATATCACACCTGACAATTTCATCCTGGGTTCTTTGCTTTTGTTTTGGTTCACAACATCAAGAACATAAATTTTTCACTTTGTTAACATTTTTTTTTTAGTTGGAAATATTTGATAAACAGTCAAATGTTTTTGCTTGACTGTTGGATGCTAGAATCGAGCGTTAACGAAAAAAATGCATGCTTACCAATTATTTTGACTGTAGCGTAAAATCAATGACACCTGAAATATTTTATAGATGAAAAAAAAATACAAAATTTCAACAATTTCATGAATATTTCCAAATACAATAAAAATAAAAAGAATAGTAAAAAGTAAGTAGTTAGTTAGATTTGGTACTACATAAACAGTTTTAGAAATACTTTGGAGCTAGTGACATACATGGGCGCCCATAGGCTGAATTTTAGGGGGGGGGGGGCAAAATATTGAAAAATACGTTATATCCTTGAATATCCGTATATTCTTCCAATTTCATTCGAGGGCACCTTATTGTACAAACACACGATTTTCCCTTTTAAAATGTAAAATGTAATTATGATATTGGCCTTGCTTTCAAAACCAACAAAAACAGACAAAAACATAATGGTGGCAGAAAATTTTGTCAACATCGGTGGGTTCTGCTAAAGATCACATTTGCCCTCTTAGCAAAATTCTCTGTTGTGAACCACATGAGTGAAATGAAATGAACCACATGAAAGTGAAATGAGTGAAACTGGAGTTCGGAACATAATCACAAATTTTTAATCATTAAAAATTCAAAAAATAAAAAACGGATTTAAGATTTTGATTTATCTAAATCTCAAAAAAATTGATTTAACTCATGAAAAGAAACTTACATAAGATCTTTAAATCACAAAATTATAACTTTTCAGAAAAGCAAATTGTAGATTTCGCTTCTGTTTGGAAAATTTGTCTTTAGCCAGCTCTTCCAAATTGAGCTCTTGTACTCTAGACCTGTGAATGCTTAATAAGCTCAAACTTGATAGGCGTTCCTCGCTCATAGTGCTCCTGAGCCATGTTTTAATTCGCCTCAGGGTGCTAAAGGATCTCTCCACAGTACATGTTGTTGGTGGGATGGTTAGATAATTAACAAGGGCTCTCATAATTGAAGGGAAAAATGTAGTTTCAGAGAAGAGATCTAAGAGCTTCACTTCCTCACTACGGTCTTTGTTTTTCCACACATCGTACCACGTTCTTGCTTCCACTTCTAAATTTTCATTGTCACAGAACTTAGATAGATCTTTCATAGCATTAACAAATGTATCCTTCTCCGTGTTTTTTAAAATGTTGGGATGAATAAGAATTCCTTTGGACGGGGTTTTGTTGTGGCCATTGAATCTCGATTCAAGTGACACAATTAACAAGTCCAAATAAGGAATAAAAACAGCTAACCTATAGTAATCTATTGGATTAGTCATAGAAATGTTTGAGCGATGAGTTTGTCTTGCGGTTGTCCTAGATATTTTGATTTCAATTTCCAGTAAATCACAGGTTTCTTGTAATTCCGTGAAAATTCCTTCAAATTCCATGACTGCTTCTACTCTGTGCTTTTGAAAAACCCATAACAATTTCTCTTTTACGTGCATATGTACAGCATGTAGGTCAAAATTGACGGACTGCATTTTGTTTACAACTGGCTATGAAGAGTATCTGGAAATGATGTTTAGACATACGATAAAAACTACTGATGATGTTGCAATATCCAACTGAAAAGCTTGTGAACGCGTTTCTTGGTTCGCCTCATTGTCAGTGGAAAGTTGACTCAAAGCTTCCTTGATGGCACTAAAATTGTTTGAAAAGTTGTGTATGCATCTGTACTTCTCACACCACCTTGTTTCACACAGAATAGGAATTTTTGGGATCTTTTTCCTTCTAAGAGTGCTCTCCCTGAAGAATCGGATCACTTTTTTTATTGTGCCTATTGTGTTTCTAATTTCTGGTACAATATTGAGGTCATTGACAACTAAATTTAATCTATGAGAGGCACAGTGAAAATACACAGCTTTTGGATATTTTTCCTGGATTCTTCGTTGAACTCCAGTATCTTTCTCGGTCATCGTAGAACATCCATCAAATCCTAAACCAATTAGCTTTGTCATGTCTAGTCCTATCTTGTCTGTGAAATGCAAAATTGCATCAGCAATACTTCCTGCATCTAATTTTTCAAGTTCGGCAAACCCCATAAATTCTTCTTTGATCACCCATCCAACGTTTGAATCCGTTTTTATGTAACGTACCCCTATTGACATCTGCTCTTTCCCACTAATATCAGCGCTCTCATCTGCTAGCAAAGAGAATGCTTGGCTATCATTTACTTCTTTGACTATTGCATCTTGTAGTATAGTCCCACAAATATTTATTAGCTCATTTTGGACTCTATGAGATGTATATTTAGCTTTTCCTGAATATGTCGTTATGTGGTCTTTAAGGACTTGATCTCCTGCTTCAATGCGAAAACGAAGCAGGTCTTGAAAGTTTCCTCCATTTGAATGATTTCCACGGAGAGCAATGTCGTGAGTACCACAAAATATAATTGCTTTTAAAATTGATGTAAGTTTGCTTTGGTTTATCTGTACAAGATCAGATATAGCAGAATCCAGTTGTTCTTTGATGTCTTTTTTCTTCATCGTCATTGAATCACAGAAGTTATTAGCATCAATTACAGCTTCGTGGTGCCACTTGGATTTGGCATGATTCCGTGCGTCTTCATGAAAATGTTTGAAGTCCTTGCGAGCTTTTATCACGAAAGAGCAAAAAATGCCTCTCTTCAAGGCTGGCTTAAATAACACACAATATTTACAAAGCCCACCTTTTAGTGAAGTCGAATAAACTAACCATGGATAAGCATACAACCAGCTTTCCTTAAATTTACGGGTATCTTTACCAATAATAGAAACATCTTTCTTGAAATCATGAGAATAACAGTTTACACTTGAGTTTGTCAGCAATTCGTATTTTTTACAATCAGAAATACCTGGCTTTTCCAAAAAGCTCCCTAAATCAACACTTTCAACCGCACTGTCATTAACATTCGTGGTTTTGGATTGTAAGGATTGCTGAAACTCAACAAATCTTCTTGAAGTTGAAGGTTGTTCCATTACAGTTTCTTTGGCTGTTGATGACGAGACATCTAAATCAGGCAACTGCAGATCTTTTTATTTTCTGGAGGCGAGGTTTCCTCAAACTTAGCCTTTTTTATAGTTTCTGATTCAAAAAACTTCCGGATATCCATTTTTCTAAAAATAAAGAAAATATATCTATTAGAACTGCCTCATTAGTAATTTGGAGTTAGGGTTTTGTTTGAGCAAGGACTGATTTTGATTTAAATGGAACGAATTTTATAGAAAACAGCAAACTAGCAAATAAGTAATGTAGGTGCCATTAATCAAAGCCAGCAGGGCTTTCAATAATATCTGCAACGATTTCTGCGAATCAATGAATATTCTTCGGCAAGCATACATTAAAATACCAGGAATTAAATAAAAAAAAAAGTTTTTTCACCTGAAATTAAGGAGCAGCATTAAAACTTAAAACGAATAGAAATGAACCTTTAAACACCTGACTATTCACGCTAAGATTTTTTAGTACTTTTAAAAAAGCTTCTTATTGTTCTAATTAAATAACAGTTGTGTTTCAGGAATCGTTCTAACAGAATAGGGACAAAATTCAAACTGTAACGTAAATAACGTGGTTTTAAAGAGGAGACAACGACAACCCCCTCATATATGTAATAATTCTTGTTCGTTTTAATGTTGCTCCTTAGGTCTATTTTCTGATGATAAAAAACTTTTTTGATATTTACGCTTAGAAGATTGAATGGTACTTACGCATTAGCCAGAAAACACACGAGAAATTGTATAGCGAACATGATACAACAAACTAGTTAAGCAGCTTCTTTATACAGAGAATTCCTTGGGCGCTCTAGGCAAAAAAGGGTCTCTCACTCCGTGAACAATATTTAAACTTTAGTTTGTTGGGGTTGTGGGGCAAAAAAAGGGTACCTAGGTTAGGTTATGTATTTGATTTATACTATGCTTTACCCCCAGCCCCACCCCTCCTATGTGCAAATATATAGCCCAAATTCGTTTCTAAGCTATTGTATTTTCATCATATTTTGATTTACTTCATTAGCATTAACCAAACTTCACCTATCGCGTGTTTTCTGGATAATACGTAAGTACTGGTTGTATTTAGGGAGAGTTATTAAGAAGAAATTCAATTATAAAACATTTTTAAATTCTATTGTTTCTATCTCAAGAGCCTTCATAAAGGGTTACTAATTGTTCAAGCATTAGAAGTTGTAAAGATATGCCTGAATATTTAAACAAAATTTACTAGGCTATCCCTAATTTGAGCAAAATATCTTTTCCATTAAATTTTCTTCGCCTACCTAACAGCTTTGCAAGACTGTAAAAAGATCCTAAACTGCAATTTAAATATTAAGCCTACCGAAAATATTACACGGGTGAAGAATCAGAATAATAATTGTAAGGGAAGGGGAATACGTTTGAGGGAAAAAGGTGGCATGACAAGTACAACTCTCAGATAATAAAGAACTTAATTTTTACACACCAAATGAAACAAAATTTAAACGGTAAGAATTCGTGGAAAAAAGATCGGTGCTTTCCGATTATGTCGGCCTTTCTAAAAAGTCCAGTTTGGTTAATGCTAATGAAATAAAATAAGATGAATATATAATAGTTTAGAAACAAATTTGGGCTATATATTTGCACATTAGGAGGGTTGGGGCTGGGGGTAATAATAGCATATATTAAATACGTAACCTAATGTAACCTAGGTACCTTCCCCCCCCCCCCCCAAAAAAAAAAAATCAGTTTAATATCGTATACACAATGAAAACCACGCTATCATTGCCTACTTTATAGTGGTTAACACGTCAAAAACGGGTTTTATCATTGTCTACTCTATAGCGGTTAACCCGAAAGGCCCACACAATGGGAAAGTACCAAAAGATCAATTCCTTCAATATATCATGCGTTCACTCATTAGGTATTAAACATTAATACAGTATGTCCAAAACCAAAGTAGCAAAAAAAAAATTAACTTACAATTCGGCTTTCAAAAGAATTCTCCTCTAGATATTCAATTTCAGAACTCAAAATACAACTGAAGAATCCAACTTAAAATAAAATTCTTCAATAGTTTTGACCACGACCACAAATGATGTAGAATCGTATAGCATTAGGAATACAACATTTGGATCGAAATGGTTTAGTCTCATTTCAGAAAGAGAATACTTTTGTAAAAACCTGTTTGAAGAACAAGAACCGTCTATCATTTTTATGCATAGTAAAACAACAGATAAAAATTAACGAGCAAGAGAGTAAGGCAGTGAAAAAATGTATGGCAAGTAAAGTAATAATCGCTAGGGATGAATAGTCATTAGTGATAGATCACTGGGGGTGGTAACGTGAATGGGTGATTTTTGGGGAACAATATTTTTTTTGGGGAGCCACAGAGATTTCGGGGAAATCCCCAAAATTGCGGGGATATTAGAAGCCCTGAACGCCACGCAACCTTATTTCTGTGAATTTGAACGGGAATATAGGCCTGTATACCTAAAATGAAGATTAAAAACTAAAACTAAAAAAATTAAGAACATTTCGCGTATTTTTTGACCTTTAAAACTTTAGCAGAAGTCAGAATTTGCCTCAAACTTATAGGGCTCTTATTTGAAATCCCCAAAACGTATTTAAACTTTTTCAGCTTTTGACGATATCTTGGGAAGCAAATTCTTATTCACCTGGTCTAATGGGCACTTTCAATGCTATATATAATAGAAATCTCAAAACAAAAATGTAAGGCAACATAATTCAGCCAGGGGGGCGACCTCCCCCCCATGCCCCCCCCCCTTATGGGCGCCCATGGTGAAATATTTTTTAAAAAAAAAAGATGTATCCAGCAGAGCACTGTTTTGTTTTACACAAGACTGAATTGAATCTAAATCTAAGCAATTTGGTTTCATAAACGAGAAAATGGATTATTATTTACTGACTACATTAATAAACAGAAAAATAAATAATCTTTACAATACCATTACCATATTTTCGGGATTAATTATGACTTCTGTTAATGTATTCGAAACGCTATAAGAAATTTATCAAAAATTGAACGGAATAGAAATAGTTTCTAAGAGCAGGATCAGATACTAATAACAGCGAATTTTTACACAACAGCAACACTTCAAGAAATTTTAAAAATAAGTTTCTTGTGAATTATTGTCTGGATTAATCAGTTGCTGTACTGAACCCCTCGTGCTCAAAATCCTCCTCAGGGCCATACTGTGGCGTTTCTTTTGTGGAAGTTTTCCCCACCGTAGAGTGCAGACGGTCTGGTATCATACTATTATCCTTTCCTTTTTAGCTTAAGGCTTATTCAAAAAGGCAATGCAAAGAACTCCCCCTAAAAAAAAGGTCCCTCCGGATCCCACCCCAAATACTAATGAAATTGATCCATTTTTGCCCCATCCTGGCTGGTCAAGCTCCCTATCACAAAGCTCACATGAAAGCTCAAATTCTGAGAATAGAGTAATGATCAGTGTTGGAGCAAATGTCACTATAAATGATAATGGCTTTCAAGAGGTCCTTTCTAGGAGCTCCAAAAAAAGGAAAAACACATCCCCAATCAAAAGTATTTCCCTTCCTCCTTTCCAAGATTATCCTTCCCAAAACTTAGGAATTAACCTCAAAATTTATCCAAACAGCCCCTTTGAAATAACAAAAATTACTGCAATAAGAGTGGCAATTTTCAAAATGTTAAAATCAATTTTTTCTCTTAACATTCACCGTGATGGATCTTTGCTAATAGCTGTCCAAGATCAGAAATCAGCTGATGTAATACTTAATCTAAAATCTCTTCTGAATACCCCAATTAACTAATCTAAATGGAACCCAAAACAATCCCCAACAAAATTAGTAGTATATAATGTTCCCCTAGAAATACCAATTCAGGAGTTAAAAGAAGGGCTCTCAGATAGGGCTGGTAACACAATCCCTGTAGAAGATGTCACTCAACTGGGTAAACCCAACTCTAATGGATTAAAAACAAGTAGATCTTTCCTATTTTCACTGAAGGAAAAAATTAATATCCCAGAAAAGTTATTCCTATTTGGGCAAATAAAACCGCACAAGGAATACAAGCCGAACCCTATCCAGTGTCAGAAGTGTCTGAAACTGGGACACACAACAAATAAATGCAATGAAATTCTCCTAGCCTGTAGTAATTGTAAAGGCTCCCATCCTAAAGAGTTGACAACTTGCAACGACACTCAGTCTACATGTATCAATTGTAAAGGCCCACATGAGTCCCCCAATAAATCACAATGCCCTGCATATAGCAAAAGAG
Source organism: Artemia sinica (assembly GCA_027921565.1). NCBI lineage: Eukaryota > Metazoa > Arthropoda > Branchiopoda > Anostraca > Artemiidae > Artemia > Artemia sinica. The sequence goes on from CM051273.1 coordinate 8,173,008, forward strand.
CACTAACACTCCAAATAGCAACAGAGAAGGCCATTCGATACCCTTTTGCAGCTATGGAAGCAAATGCTGCCCAATCACACTAAATAGAACCTTTATTGAAATCAAATAAAACTCCCAAGTCAAACACTCCCAATGCATCAAGTACTCCTTACAAAACACCATCCTTTAAGCCCCCTAGCTCACATCTCTATCAGAAAGAATCACCAAGCCAACAAGCCTCCTTGCCTAGTGAGATGAGGTCGGCCTGGCACCCCCTCCCAACAAGAAACAAACCAGAAACACTACCAGGAATTAATCCCTTAACTGACAAACTGGATGCACAGCCAAACATGCAAACCCCAAATATATGCTTATTCATTCTAAACTGCAATGCAGTTCAGGCCATGAATATACAACAACAACAACAGAAAATAAAAAAGCGAATATTGATACACAGTCATATGAAAAATAAAACAACAACACAACACATATCAATACTCCAGTGGAACGTAAGATCACTTACAGAAAATAAGTTAAATGAACTAATATCTTTTATGAATAATAATTCCATCAATATTGCTTGCCTCCAGGAAACTCATTTAACCCAAAATCAACAAATTAAGTCTCTGGGATACACTATCCTGAGAAAGGATAGATCATCAGAGAGAAAAGGAGGTGGAGTAGCTTTAATAGTTAATAATAATATAAAATTCTGTGGCATCAACTTTCCTGATTTTGCAAATGATGTTGATGCAATTGGTATCAGTGTTTGGCTGAATAATACAAAAACTTACATAATAAGCTTTTATAACCCTAATGGCCAAACTACAGATGCCTTGGATTTCTTCAGCTATATAAATAATTCTAATATGTCGAAAAATATTATTATTTGTGGAGACATTAATGCCCACAGCCTTTTGTGGGGGAATAAACCAGTAAATAAAAATGGGAAGTTCATTGAGCATATGACTTCAAATATTAATGAATTAGCTGTTGCTACCCCTCCAAACCTGAATACATATTTCAACCCCAAAAGTGGCAGTTTCTCTACAATTGACCTGCAAATTGTGTCTTTAAATATTTTGAATAAAATTTATATAAATGAAATTGATAGTCTATGTACTGACCACTTTGCCATAGTTTGCTCTCTAAACAAACCTGCTGAAACCCAATCACATACCTCCAAATATATCAACACTAAAGCAAAATGGCCTATGTTCCAAAATAAGCAAAATGATGAAATTACATGTTTCCCCCAAAATTCATGAATTTCAAACGCAACAGCTGACACACATGCTGAAGTTTTGGCATCTTTACCAATAAATACAGCTAATCATGCTATCCCCAGGACAACACCCAGGAAAGCCTTCCCTAAACATATTCCCACAGCATGGTGGATAAATGAGTGCCAAAATAAATGGAGAACAAAAAAGGCAGCTAGGAGAACATTCTTAAAAAAACCATCACCTATTACATATTTAAAAAAAATTTCAAGCAGAATCTAATCTAAAAAAGACCATAATAAATGCTAAATATAACTACTGGAATAATTTTGCAAATAATCTCTCCAGAGAAACGCATGAGCCAATTATACATTTAGTCATAAGCCACATCTGTGGGGAAAAGACTTCCCCCAACCCACTCCTGTATGAGCTTATACATAATAATACCCATTATGACAATGATAATGAAAAAGCTAAGCTATTTGCCACTCTTTTTGTTAATAAGCTAACATCAAACAACTGTAGCAAAATACCCTCAATTCCTATGAACCCAAGTTACCAACCTCGCCCAGGATCCGAGTATATAACGAGCCCATTTTCAATCCAGGAAATGAACAATGCAATACATCACATTAGGACCAAGACTAGCGGCAGCTATGACAATATACCCCCTACATGGATAAAGAATCTCACCCCTTCATATAAACAGGAACTTCTAAATTGTTATAATCATGCTTGGGCTTCATCTATGTTCCTCAATATCTAGAAATGTTCGTCCCTCTTACCAATCCTAAAGAAAAATAAACCCAAAAATAACCCGGAGTCCTATAGGCCCATAGTGATTACTCCTGTGATGGGAAAAATAATAGAGAAAATGGTCTATTACCGACTCCTCTGGTTTGTTAAAAAAAATAATATGATCCCTCACACTCAAACTGGCTTCAGGAAACACCATTCCTCAGCAGATGCTTTCATATTGTTAACAAATGCAATAAATGAATCATTCTCAAAAAATAATGTCCTAGTTGCAGCTTTCCTAGATTTTGAAGGGCCATATGACAATGTGAACCACCGAATCTTTTTAATTGAACTTACAAACCTTGGACTACCTCCCAAGCTAGTATCTTTTATAAAATCTTTCATAGAGTTGCGAAGTTTCATTGTTTGTGTAGGTTCAGCCTCTTCACCCCAAAAGACACTAACCAAAGGCCTTCCTCAGGGAGCAGCCCTCAGTTGCCTCCTTTTTGCCCTGTATCTCTGGGACATTAATCTCCCCCACGCAAATCTACAATATGCTGATGACCTGGTACTATGCTCATCTGGCAACACCTTTGAGATTGCACAGTCAAAGCTGCAAAAGTCACTTTTCCAATTTGAAAAATTTTCTCAACATTCAGATTTACCCATTGCACCTACCAAGTCAAAAATAATCCAATTTCACCGAAAGCGAAATCATGTTAATGCAAGACTAACTCTAAATGGAACAACTATTCCAGAAGATAATCATATTAATTACCTAGGTCTCATGCTTGATCAAAAACTTAATTTCCACCTCCACATTTCAAACACAATAAAAAAATGGTATAGAAAAACAATTATACTAAAAAGACTTCTTTTTACACCCTGGGGATGTAAGGAGAAAACCCTACTTCAGTTTTATAAATCACATATAAGACCCCATATTGACTATGGGCTCATCGTCTATGGTCCATGTACAAAGACCCAGATGCAAAAAATTGAAACAAGACAAAACGATATAATACGTCTCATATTTGGTCTTAGGAAACCCACAAGCACCAAGTTTCTGCTTATGGTGAGTGGATTAACAACAATAAGGGAGAGACGTAGCTTTCTCTTGATAAAACATCTTACAAAAATTGAATCAAATAGCTCACACACCCTACATAATTGGTTAAGAAATCCAGCCATGTATAGAGGCATTGCAGATGAGTATGCCAATATTCAGAAGAAGTTTCCTGTACCCGCAAAGTCTATTGCACCTACTTTCCCCCAATCCCCTCCATGGAATTGGTCAATTCCCATAATAAATACTGATTTCTCAAAGTGGATTAAAGATTTAACCCCGATTGCTTTTGTCCAGAAAAAAATTTCTGAACTTAATACAATTACTTATAAAAACCATTTCCAAATATTTGTTGATGGGTCCAAAATGAATGAAAAGGTATCAAATGGTGCCTTCCTTCCTCACCTGAAAATTGCAATGGGTGAGAGATTGTATAATAATGTATCTATAATGTCTCGCAGAGTTAAATGCCATAATCATGGCATTAGAACAACTTATGGAAAATAAACCCTTGATTGCTAATTCAAATAATATTATAGTTTATTCTGACTCTTTATCAAGCCTTGAATTGCTGTCTTTAGCTCCTCAGTATAAGCTGGATATTGACACTTATCATTGTCTTAGTATTATAGATAATATTGCTTCAAGTGGCATAAGAACTTTTCTTCAGTATATTCCTAGCCACTCTGGTATAAGTGGTAATCATCAGGTTGATGAAATAGCAAAAAATGCTATAAATATTGACCAGCCAAGTGGGAGACCAATCCCCATTAGTAATATTTACCGATGGAGACTATCAGATATTATGTTTAATTAGAAAAATCCTACTCTTTCCCCCTTTCCCAATAAGTACTTTTCTAAAATTTATCACAGAATTCGTTCTGGAACAAATGGACTAAGCTTTCTTGCATTCTCGTATCAGTTTCCTAATTCAAGTGGTTCAGTTCCCCTATCCCCTCTTTGCAGGTATTGTATTATGAATAATGAAACAATTGACCACTGCCTATTTGAATGTAATATGCTAACGTCTGCACAGCATACCTTGCATTGTAAACTATTAAAGTGCTTCAAACGCCACAAAATTTCACTATCAGCCAAGAGCCTAGCCGACTATTCCTGCACACAGAGCACAGAAATCGATATCCATCATCTTATATTTGAAATCCTTGAGTCGAAAGATCTACTGAAAGATATTTGAGAATATCTAATAAATAAGAGACAACCAGGCCAGTAGCTCTGTAGCCCACAGAGTGAAGCAAAAAGAAAAGGGCTAAATAGAATCAACTGAAAAGCCCGCCTGCTGTGAAATAAAAGAAGAAAGAAGTTTCATCGCAAGTGTAAGATCTTAGAAACGACTTATCCGCTACTTTCCGGCGAATTGATGCGACAGCAGAGAAATTTTCGAAAAATGTGTAACAATTAGGAAGGATTATCTAAGTTTTCCAGCTGAAATGTTAGCTACTAACATAAAATTGCAAAGACTAGAAAAAGAGTGTAAAAATTTGGTGCTCTATAATTTTGAACCTAAAAACAGAGGCTCTTTGTTATGAGAATATGTAATGAAACCTCTGGACATACATGTGACATATTTAGGGCTGAAAATGACTGACATTAAAGGTTTTTTTTTGTTTAAGCGTCAAATAAGCGTCACGCAACCTATATCCCCCATATTATATTGCGGTCACATAATCAACTGAAAGGGGGAGGGTCTTGGTGTTAATCCCAATTATACAGAGCGTGAACTGTCAATCCGTGACTGTCTAAAGCCATTTCTTGAACGTGCTAGAGGAGAAAATAGAGAAGCAAGACTAAGAGGGACAAAGTTAAATATTGGTAAAAAATATTTTACATATAGCTTTGATAAACAATTCCTAATAGAGGTTACGATTACACCTAATACAGAGTCAGCATGGAGTAGCGTAACACGTCTTAATGAAAATATGAGTCAAAAGTATTACCGTTAATCCAAGTATGTAGTAGCGGCGCCAAAAAATTTAATAACGATTTTGGTTTCTAAGAGACGTCGGTTTAACGGAGAAGAGCCTTGCAATTCAAAATCGCGTTCAGGATTTGTCATCCTTAATTCAGTCTTTCTTTAGTGTAGCAGAGGAACTTAGTAGTGATAACGAAATAAATGGGGCTAACAGTGAAACTTCGGTTATTAAAAAAGGCTCCACATCATCTTTTGTTGTATCTGTGGGGGCTCCCAAGCGTAATAGCTAATACGTTATTAGCCCGGACGACCAAAGTAGAATATCATCTTAAATGTCATGATTCTTCATTGTATCATTAGTAAAGACATTGCTGGAAAAAAGAATAGAGAATAGAAGGTTTTTCTTATTTTGGATCTCAAAAGAAGCGTTCGAAGAATGGTAGAATTTATGGAAAGGTTTAATTATTAATAACGAAAAGATGGCGAAATGTATGTCGGTTGAAAAGTTTTTCATGTAATTTAGTAGGGTTACCCGTATCCTTTGGTAGTAGCTCACTTATTTTTTGTTCAGTGCACTTACCTTCAGAAACTAGTGCTTTTAGTGATGAAGATACCTGAGAGACATTGGCAAATGATGATGGACCGTTTTTCAGAATAGTTTTCATCCGATTAATTTATTTGCCTATTGGATTTTAACAGATATTCAGGGAAGAACAAACAAGCCCGTGAAAAAGAGGTGGATTTCAAACTGTAACAAGTGAATGGAGTTAACACAAATAAGGTATGATAATGATAGTGAGAATAAGTTGAAAAAGGTACTAGATGAAGAAAGAGGGCTGGATTCATTTATTCAGAAGGGCGAGGAAATGGCAAGGGAAGTGGATATAATATGTTCTGTTGAAGTTTTGACGGGGATTTTTGTATAAGTTGGGAAGATGGGAAGCAGAAGAAAAACAGGCAGGAGTACTCGTTTAATAAGTTTTTTTGATAAGGAATGCGTTGAAAAGAAGGTTTCAGAAGCTTTTAGATTGCTTAAGGCTAGTAGTACAGTTGATCTTGAAAAAAACTGGCAGGCTTTTAGGGACGAGTAAAGGGGATATAAAAGGCTACTTAAGTTGAAGGAAAGATGTTTGGAAGAGGAAAAGAGCCAAAAAATACGGAAGAAATTTAGCGTGAATAATTAGTTAGGAAATCAACAGAAAAAAAATGACTGATTCAGTTCTTTACACTGATACCTGGCCAGAATACTTAGAAAAAAATATGAACTGATATGCATCAAAGGGGACAAACAGAGATCTGAAGAGGAGATGGATAGTTTAGAAGAGACAGTCGACATGGAGTTGAATTCAGAGGACGCTAAACTACTGGAGCCGGTTAGACAAGAAGAAATATGGCATTCCCAGAAAAGCATGAGAGGAAATTTAGCACCGGGTACCGACAGAGTACCAACTAAGTTGTTGAAATGGTCAAGAGCATGGCCATTGCCAGTACTTGCATCAATATTTTCTACAATTCTAAGCACACCTCTGTGGCCGGAAAACCGGCAGATATCGGCTATGATTTCATGATTTAAAAAAGGAGAAAGAAACCTACACAAGAACTACAGGGGGGTAAGCATAAGAAGTTCTATTAGTAAGCTATTTTGTAGAGCGCTGTATAAAAGGATGGATAAATGGTTGCATTGTAAAGGTAAGCTACTCGAATATCAGGCAGAGTTTAGGGAAAATTATAGTAGAACAGATCAAACTCTCATAACTCCCATATTTGCATAACCTTCTAGTGCTCTTTTTAAGAGTCAAAAGTAATTGATATCTGGCGTTAGTTGAGTCCTGGCTTGTACGTCATGAAAAATGTTAAATGTACTCTGATTGATAAAAAGCTAGGAAAAGAAGTGAAAATGCTTGCCATCATGCCAACTATACCTGTCCAGAAGGAATTCTCGCTGGAAGATGAGCCTTAAGCTCTTACAAGTAGTTTTTTTTACTGTTCACGTGTCTTTATGAATTTAGTGTTTTCATTCTAATTCATTATGTTTGGAAGAATTAACATTTTTTTTCATTGTATTTGATGTTAACTAGCCACTTTGACCTAACCAAACCTAACCTAACCACTGCTATTAATATTTTGTAATTACGCCACTTTTATTCGCCCTTCGCCACTGCTATTCGCCTTTCGCCACTGCTATTAATATTTTGTATTTACGCCACTGCTATTCTCCCTTCGCCACTGCTATTCGCCCTTCGCCACTGCTATTTAAAAAAAAAAAATAAAAGAAAAAGACCAGCGTGAACGCTATCTATAAAAGAACTTCTTAGGCGGCAATTTAAAAAGACTTAAGCATTGAATTGAAAACGTGGTGATATTTGGAAACTTTTTCTCTTTTGAAGATTTTTAGAGGAAAGACTTGATGATAAAGGTTCTCCCCTTGGATAATATAAGAACTAGGATCATTATACATATTTTAAAGTAAGAATTGTCTTCTTAACATGTCTCCTTATGAGGGGGCCAAGGCTAAATAAATAGGCCTACCATTTTTTGAATACTATATATAGGCTAATTGGTAAATTAATATGATTTGGTACATATTTACCGGCTAATTAGGTAAATGATTAGTCCCCTCTGATTGAGTGAAGCTGAAAATAAATAGGCTACTGGAGTTCCACTTCAGCATTTATTGGCATGCAGACAATTATTTGGCCAGATACTCTATGCAAATATTATAGCTGTTTGCAAAATTTGGTTAAAACCTATCCAATTTTCGAAAATATCATACAAGTTCATGAACATCAACTTCTGAAGAATCTCTTAAAATCAACTAGCCTAGATGGCCAAAATGGAAATAGCCTACATACATTGCCTTTTTATTTAGCCTAGTTCTAAAGCATAGTGAGCCAGTAGCGCTGGCTACTGGGAGGTTGACATATGCTACTCTATAATCCCTAGACATTTGTAACTAGAGCATTCTACTCTTCTGAATAAAACATCTGTCATAAAATTTTGACTAGATGTGTCTCAACATTGAATGGGCTTGGGAGGAGGGCTGCTCGCTCTCTTCTCTCTTTTGATGCTTAAAAAGAGCACTAGAACTTTTAGTTTCTAATCAGATTAGCTCCTTCTAAAGTGTCAATAGGCTAGTATTTCTAGATAGGCTATTTCCAGATATTTCAAACCTCATATAGGCCTATTTGGATTGAGCAAAGTTGTAGTAAAGCTTAAGGTAGCCTAAATTTCTCCCAAATCATATTATTGACTTACAAATAAAGTGAATATACCACTCAATGCATTTTTTTTGGTCAATATATATGAAATCAATATTATTGAGTTAGGACTAAAGTGAATACACCATTCGATGCGTTTTTTTTATGCTAATTACGGATGTAATAAGCATTTCTATTGGAAATGAATTTCAGCCCCCCCCCCTATATAGGCTATACCTAACCTAACCCTGAATTGGCATATATAGGGGGGGGGGGCTGAAATTCATTTCCGATAGAAATGCTTATTATATTTGTAATCAGCATAAAAAAGGCGGTCAATATATAGGCTATGAAATCATATTATTGAGTTAGGACTAAAGTGAATACACCATTCAATGCCTTTTTTTATGCCAATTACAAATATAATCAGCATTTCTATCAAAATGAATTTCAGGCCCCCCCCCCCCTATATAGGCTATACCTAACCCAACCCTGAATTGGCATATATAGGGGGGGGCTGAAATTCATTTCCGATAGAAATGCTTATTATATTTGTAATCAGCATAAAAAAAGGCATCAAATGGTGTATTCACTTTAGTCCTAACTCAATAATTTGATTCGTATATATTGACTATTTTTTATGTTCTTTCCAAATATAATAATCATTTTTGTTGGACATGAATTTTACCCCACCCCTGTATGTACCAATTCAGGGTATATGTTTGCACATTAGGGGGGTAAGGGTAAATTTTAAACTTACCTCCCATTTTGGTAAATTGTTGCCAAATCATATTATTGAGTTAGGAATAAAGTGAATACACCATTCAATGCCTTTCTTTATGCTGACAAATATAATAATCATTTCTATTCGAAATGAATTTCAGCCCCCCCCCCCCTATATATGCCAATTCAGGGTAAATATTTCTACATTAGGGGGGTTGTGGGTAAAGTTTAAACACCTCCCATTTACATCAGAAACAAATTTGCCCCCCCCCCCTCCTAACGTAGAAATATATACCCTGGGGGGAGGTCTGAAATTCATTTCCAATAGAAAATGATTATTATATTCATAATCAGCATAAAAAAAAGGCATCAAGGGGTATATTCACTTTATGCATAAGTCAATAATATGATTTGGTAGAAATTTACCCCCATTTTATGGTGATTACAAATATAATAATCATTTTTTTTCAGAAATGAATTTAAGCCCCCCCCCTAACCTAACCTAACTCCCACCCCCAAATGTGTAAATATATATCCTGAATTGACATATATAGGGGGGGGGGCTAAAATTCATTTCCAACAGAAATGATTATTATATTTGTAATCAGCATAAAAAACATGTATTGAATTGTATATTCACTTTATTTGTAAGTCAATAATATGATTTGGTAAAAAAATTTACTAGGGTGGGGGTAAAATTCATTTGCAACAAAAATGCTTATTATATTTGGAAAGAGTATAAAAAAATGCACTTCCTAATTCTTTCAGGCCTACTTTTATTTCTTGTTTGATGGAAGCCTGAAAGAATTAGGAGTGGTCCAAAATGTAGTTAGTAGTTAAAACCAAGTTTAACAGCTGAACTTGATTTGCGTTTTCCTGGGATCAACAGATTTGCAATGGTTTCCTAAAGGTCTGAATAGCAGAGCAAACTTTTAGTGTAATTTTACTCCACTTGCTTTGCTTAAAAGCAGGTTAAAAATAGAGTATTATTACACCAATTCAACACAAATTTTAACCATTGGCCAGCACAGAACAATGAATCCATATTGCAGAAAGACAAGGCTAACTTTGAACAAATGTTCTAAGTTACCCCCCCCCCCCCCCCCCAAAAAAAAAAAAAAAATAAATACTTGCAGGAAACATTGAACACTGCCACCATATTGAACCTATGGAATTAGGAAGAGATTTTACCAGAAAACCTAACCATTTGGCTCCTCAGCTATAGAAAAATGTCAAAATGAAAGTCCTAGTTTAGCTTATCTAAGTAAAAAGGGTAACTTACTTTTAGCACATTTTTCAACTGCTCAAATTCTCTTGCAATTAACAAGATAAGATTTTGTCAGGTGCTGATTTCAAGAACTAGCCTACCAACTGATTCAGATGCCATCTAACAATAATCTATTATTTAAGTTTGAACAAGCAATTCCACCATTGTGCAATAAAGAGCACATTATGTTTGTTACTGGTTACCCCTCTCTATGGTATTATATATTTATCCTATTTTTTCTTTAAGCAACATTCACAAGCATGTCTAGCTAGAATACCATGTCTAGACAGAATCCAATGTCTAGGCAACAACCATTCACAAGCAAAATTCAGTGCTTAGCTAGACATGCTAGACAAGGCGCTTAGCTAGACATTGAGTTCTAGACTCTAGAACTCAAAGTCTAGGATATTTGATAATCAGAATGCGAATCAGAATGTGTCAAGTTCCACTATTTTCATCATTTTTGTTTACATTTTTAAACTGTAATTTAATTTTTGTTTTCTCATTAATTGTTTTTTTTCATTTTAGGCAAATATGCAACACCAAGCATAATAGTGAAGCACACTAAGGGCAACTGCTCTGCTTATCTCATCCATTATCTTGTGACAGTAAAAATAGGGAGTACAATTTTGAAAGTTCTGCCCAAATAAGCTCTCTTGATTGGCTAGGATAAATTTTTGCAGTTCATATTATTGACTTACAAATTAAGTAAACATACCACTTGATACCTTTTTTTTATATTCTTTCCAAATATAATAATCATTTTCATCAGAAATGAATTTTACCCCAAGGAAAATTTTATCTTATGTTTAAACAAACAACAAGAAAACTTTTTTTAGCTTGATAAATTTTTTTACCAAATCATATTGTTGACTTATGAATAAAGTAAACATACCACTCAATGCATTTTCTTATGCTCTTTCCAAATATAATAAGTATTTTTGTTGGAAATGAATTTTACCCCCACCCTAGTAAATTTTTACCAAATCATATTATTGACTTACAAATAAAGTGAATATACCATTCAATGCATTTTTTTTTATGCTGATTACAAATATAATAATCATTTCTGTTGGAAATGAATTTTAGCCCCCCCTCCTATATATATCAATTCAGAATATATATTTGCACATTTGGGGTGGGAGTTAGGTTAGGGGGGGGGGGGGCTAAAATTCATCTCTGAAAAAAATGATTATTATATTTGTAATCACCATAAAAAAATGGGGGTAAATTTCTACCAAATCACATTATTAACTTATGTATAAAGTGAATATACCACTTGATGCCTTTTTTTATGCTGGTTCTGAATATAATAATCATTTCTATCAGAAATGAATTTCAGACCCCCCCCCCCCACCTATATATGCCCAATTCAGGGTATATATTTCTACATTAGGGGGGGGGGGGCAAATTTTGTTTCTGATGTAAATGGGAGTTAAGTTTAAACTTTACCCTCACCCCCTAATGTAGAAATATATACCCTGAATTGGCATATATGGGGGGGGGGCTGAAATTCATTTCCGATAGAAATGATTATTATATTTGTAATCAGCATAAAAAAAGGCATTGAATGGTGCATTCACTTTATTCCTAACTCAATAATATGATTTGGTAGAAATTTACCAAAATGGGAGGTGAGTTTAAAATTTACCCTTACCCCCCTAATGTTCAAATATATACCCTGAATTGGTATATACAGGGGTGGGGGTAAATTCATTTCCAACAAAAATGATTATTATATTTGGAAAGAACATAAAAAAAGGCATTGAGTGGTATATTCACTTTATTTGTAAGTCAATAATATGATTTGGGAGAAATTTACTTAAGCTTTACTACAACTTTGCTCAATCCAAAGTTATGAGGTTTGAAATATCTGGAAATAGCCTATCTAGAAATACTAGCCTATTGAAACTTTAAAAGGAGCTAATCTGATTAGAAACTAAAAGTTCTGGTGCTCTTTTAAGCATCAAAAGACAGAAGAGAGCAAGCAGCCCTCCTCCAAAGCCCATTCAATGTTGAGACACATCTAGTCAAAATTTATGACAGATGTTTTATTCAGAAGAGTAGAATGCTCTAGTTACAAATGTCTAGGGATTATAGAGTAGCATATGTCAACCTCCCAGTAGCCAGCGCTACTGGCTCACTATGCTTTAGAACTAGGCTAAATAAAAAGGCAATGTATGTAGGCTATTTCCATTTTGGCCATGTAGTTGATTTTATGAGATTCTTCAGAAGTTGATTTCATGAGCTTGTATGATATTTTCGAAAATTGGATAGGTTTTAACCAAATTTTGCAAACAGCCATAATATTTGCATAGACTATCTGGCCAAATAATTGTCTGCATGCCAATAACTGCTGAAGTGGAACTCCAGTAGCCTACCTTTTTTCAGCTTCACTGATAGAAATTCATATTTACTCTTCAGAAACCTAACCAAAATTTCCGTATCTCTCATACATTCTTGTGAAATAATGCTGTACATCCCTATTTCGAAAAACAGTTGAACACAAAGACGTATTAATTTATGTGCAGTCTGGGTGGGCTGCCCCGACCCCATTATGTTGCACACATAACCTAAACTAATTTAACCAAAATACCAACTAGATATTTAATTAAAATGTTGCTGCAATGTAGTTTCCCACCCAGTCAAAGATAATATTGTCTGGTATAAAGACCATGAAAAAACTGGTTACTGTCTCATATTGGCAATACAAGATCTTGAATGTGGTGGCTATAAGACAAAAATACCATAAACTTGTCCATCCAGTACTAAATCAAGCCTACACCGTGCTGCCTTGTAAAGTTGCTGACACTATTTAAGTTTTTCCTCTTCTTTTTTTTGGTGGTGGTCTCTTGGTATCCGCTTTTTATTGACCCATAAAAATGAACCAATTGTGAGCTTTTTGGGGTTCAAGTCCTCAAGTTATAGTGCACTTTTAGTTTCTCAATTATCTTTATCTGTAGACTTGCAGTATTTTTGGCAATGATACTGTCCAACTGAATGAAACCAACTAGTTTTTTGATTGAATGTTTAAAAAGAATCTTAATTTAAGTTTTCCTAAAATTCATAAATGAAACAAAACCACGATTGTGGTCACAATATTGGAGAAATAAACATGGCTCAATGTGTAGGAAAGTATTGGCAGAAAGCTGACCCTAAGTAACTATCATGATGATAATTAACATATATACATGCACAATTATTGCTCTTTTAAACAGAGTAGATAGGCTACACCTATGTTTCAACTTCGTGAATGTGATTATTAATGGCTATGGCTGCTCCATCGTGACTTTTTGTTTTTTATTAATAAAAACCTACCAATAAAAAAATAAAGCAGCTGTCTTTTTTCACCAACCAGTTACTTTTGTTGATTTTTTTTTTTTTTTTTTTTTTTTTTTTTTTTTTTTTTTTTTTTTTTTTTTTTTTTTTTTTTTTTTTTTTTTTTTTTTTTTTTTTTTTTATAGCCTAGACCCGAAACAGAAAACAAGAAGAAATTATTACAAAGACAATAAAATATAATTTGTGTCGTTACAGTTCTTTATACTGAAATAATACGTGTCGGAATATGTTTATTGACCTTACACTTTAAATTGCGCTCCCTTACATATCTTCCCACATGTTCATTATCTGCGTTTTCTCTTGCTTTGTCTTCTCAGTTTTCAGTGCTATAACTAGACCCTGGCGCCGCACCAATGAGGGAAGACCGGCGGCAGCGGGGCCAAAAACAGCACGCCGCGCCGCCGGTAAGACGTCGGCGAACAGCACGCCGCCGGTAAGATGTCGACGGCGCGCCGCCGGCGGGATCAATGTTTGACTACAAACATTAATGTTTTCATCAGTCAATCACGGCTTAAATTTACAACAGATTCGAGCCTATTCATGAGTTTCAAAAATTCACAAATGCTAGCTGGAAACTGGTCTTCTTTGTTATTGATCAAGAGAAGTAGAAATCTGGTAGGAACGAAATAGCTGTGGCGTTTCAGAACCCTTGTATAATACGAGTAGTTGAAGTATCTATTAGCTATGTATTCTTAACATAAATAATTATCAAAATTAGTATTTTTTTTTTTTCGTCAAGCATTACTGCATATAAAACTTCAAATACTGTACCACAAAATTTGTCAGTTATCTGGGTAAAAACTTTGAATATAACTTTGAACTTAGAAGTTTAATTTTTCGTAATGCCCTTTGCCTATATCTGTTTTGTCACCTTTTTAAAACAGTTGAAATGGGCGACTTTGATATTTTTTGTTTTTTTCTACTCTTTTGGATTCCTAAGAACCCTTCTTTTATAAACACTGGTTTTTAATAACAAATTTAAAAATCATTTTAGAGTTTTTTTTGGCTTCTTTATAGAATATATGTCATGTAGGCTAGGGCTGAACTGCTGCTTTTTTTCGTGCCACCGTGGAAGGGGTTCCCTATACCGGAAGGGCACCCTGCAAAGCGGCTAGGCAGATGTTGTATTAATGTTTTGGTTAATTGGTTGTAGAATGCCCCCAAATGAAATCTGTAAAGTATTAACTGCTCAAATTCATAGTTTGATTGTTATGATAATGTAAAGTTAAAAAAATTTGTAGTTTTTTTTTATTTTATTTAATTTTTTTTTTTAGTGTAGGTGGTACATAAATGCAGTTATTAGTTTCGGAAATAAAGAAGTTAGTACCACTGAGGGGAGAGGAGGTGGGATTAAAAAAAAAAGACTCCTCTTTGATCCCCACCCAGGCTCAAAGCTTCTGTTATGGTCATTTCCATGGAAATCTCCAATGTTTCTTTTTAAAATAGCTTTCAAAGCGTAGTTAGGGTTATTTAGACTTTTTTTTGCTTTTCTTCAAACTTTGAAAAAAAGTGTTATAATATTCCAAATGTTACATTTGTGCATATTTTTGGTAATTATTTGTGGGGTAATCGAATTTTCTAAACCACTAGATACGTAAGAACGTTGCAACATCTAGTACCCTGAGGTCATAAGACTGTCAAAGACTCCTCCTTGAACCTCCCAAATTGAAAGCTTTATTATGACCTGTCCTTTTAATGTAACTTGGGCACTGGACCAAGGGCGCCATTGTTACTTGAGCTTTCATTGTTACCGTTTCAGCTTTCATTAGAAAAATAATTTACTTAATAATTAACTAGGTCACTGTATGGTTCAAACAAACACCGTAAAAATAACGTTAAACAGCTTAGTGTTCCTTGAAAAGAAAAAATGAGGGTATGAGTAAAGGAGTACAAAGACAACAACAAAAAATGTCAAAAATTATTCAGGTATACCTCAAATTATTGGAAAACTGAGTGATAGATTCGCCATGGCATTCCATAAGATCCAAAGAATCTAATCAAAAGGGAACACACAATAAAGCCAAATAAGGCCAGTAGCCTATGATAAAATCGTAAAAATACCCAAGACAACGAACAAAGTCCTAATGGGGGGGCTGTGGGTCTATCAAAATATTTCAATGGTTTCCCAGGGAATTTGATATCATTTTCTTCTGTCTCCACTTTAAATGAAAAAAATAATTATCTTTTTCGGCATCCTGCTGTTCAATAAAAAAAATGAGGTATTATCATTTAAAAATGATAGCCCCCTACCCCCCCCCCCCCCTATAGGCAATAATATACAATTTATTTATGAATCATATTTTTGGGGTAAACTTCTGGTTCAATCTTTTTAATTCCCCAACCTTGTACATAGCTTTAGTCTATAGCTAAATTTTGTCTCAATCGAAGGTTTTTTTTTGGGGGGGGGGGGGTAAAAATGCTCCAGAAAGAAATATTGTATTTTCTATCAGGCGTTCAATAATTGAGTATTAAAACATAAGAAAATCTTATCTAAAAAACAGCAAAAAAACATCTGCAAACTTACAATCCAGCTGTACATCAGGTCGGCTGTCAATTTCAAAATCCAGCAAAAGGCTGAAGCTGTATAGTAGTGAATGCGTTTTTCTATAATTCTTTTCAACTTGAAAATAAAAATTCTTGACTACGAATGATACAAGAAATAGCGATTGGGAAACTGCATTCGAAATGATTTAAACTCATTTCATAAGGACGATACTTTTTTTCGTCAACATATGAAGAAACTTGTGTATATTGCAATACTTGCAATAGTATATTGCATCTTTCTGGTTTTTTATGCAAAGTAAAAAAGAGACGAAAAATAATGAACAAGAGAGTAGTAAAGAATTATGGTATGCAAAGTAATATTTGGCAGGGAAAGTCACTGGTGATAAATCGCTAGGGGTGGCACGTAATTGCGTGATTTTTGGGAATTCGGGGAAGCAAATTTGTTTCGGGGTGGACACATAAATTTTCGGGGAAATACCCGAAAATTTGGGGATAGTGCAAGCCCTGCTTGATTTCTAATCAGGAAAACGAAATACTAAACCACACGAGAAGGAAAAGCTCCGACTTTGCGGTTGACGCAATAAAGAATTGCCGTAAAAATAATTTAAAGTCGACAGAAACGCCGCCGCCTCTGCGGCGACGGCGTGCCTGCGGCGCGCCAGTGGCGTTACGACAATTTGGCGGCGTTGTTCGACCGGGCCTCTCGTTGGCGGCGTTCGACCGGGCCTCTCGTTGGCGGCGTTTCACCTTAAGACCGGCCTCTCGTTGGCGGCGTTCGGTCGATCCGCCGGCGCGGCGCCGGGGTCTAGCTTTAACGCCCCAAAAAAAACCCGATAAAATCAAGTTATTTACTGAAAGCTCAAGAGGCCAAGGACAAGCTTGACGCAAATCTTTCTGTTCAGTTTTTCAGAAAGCTAATCTAACCTAGATCACTTCTCCTTTTTGATTTATTATAATGTTTTAACGTAAATAGCGGTGATTGACTCTCATCTTTATACAGCTGCAAGAACATTTCTTGAAAAAATCCTACAAAAGTGGTAGAAAAAAACTTGCTGAATACGGTGCACTGAATCATGATTCTAAGTAGCTTAAGACCAATTCACAATGAGGTTTTAGTTATACCGAGATTTAGCTAGAGCTAATTTGAGCCAATCAGAAATTTGAATATATTAATATTTTTTTTTAATCAGAAGATTCTATGAAAAATATGATTGGCTCACATTAGGTGAGCTAAGCCTCAATGTTTGTAAAGTCTCATTGTGAATGAGTTTTTAGCCAATCCATTCTATAATCCACTTCAGCATTCTTTTTGCTCAGGTAAGAGAGTAAAGATAAAAATTTGAGAACTTTTTTTATTGGTTTCTAACCTTGAATTTTCTTTGTAAGTGAATCTTGCGATATTTTTAAGTTCTCAGAAGTGCCTCTGGTTTTGTGGCCTCTGTCAGTAAAGTTAGCCGTATATTTAGCTATAAATTGTAATTAACCTCACTGACAAAAATTAGTCTTGCTGATGAACTGGCTTACTTGAAATAATGCTCCTGATTGAGGTTCCAGCCTAGAGAGAAATGCTAATCCTTACTTCCTGTCTGAATGTTCACGGGCCAGTGTAATGACTTGTTCTAGTGTGTTAATTATCATTGACAAGTACTATTCGAGGCTATCCCTTAATCTGGAGCCAAGTTTTAGATTGAGGGATCTAACTGGAAAAGTGTAAATGGCAGGTGTTAAGCTGGCATGTGGAGAAGGTGACCAAATCATGCCTGGACTCCTACCGAAAGCTGACGAGAATTAAGATTTTATTCTTAAATGACAGTGTTTCCTAAATCAGTTTTTTTAGATTAGTAGCTTGTAAAGGATGGTCTTTTCTTGCTAACTATTTGTTAAATATTAATCTGTTGGAATTACTTTGGTTTTTTATTTTTGTTTTTTATTTCTAAACCTTATTTACTTCGTTACTTAAGATGAGACACAGACTATTCAGCCCAACTCGGCATCAAGAAGCTGCTAGACAAAATGCTTCCATTGGGTTATTCTCTGTGAGTGGTCGAATAAACCCCCAGCCACGCCTTGTCCCACATTTCAAAAACCATATCCGGAACATAAAAGAACTGATTTAAAAGATGTGAGGGCTGGCCACAGCAAGTGTAGCAATAAGCTGAGTGCCGCCTTATACCACTCAAGTGACTAATGTACCTCTATAAGAGCTGTATTAAATGGAGTTATCAAATCTGTAATTGCTGCCTCTCCTTTTTAATTGTTCTAACAGCTTTTGTGCTCATTCTCTTATGTAACGATTTCTTAAAATTATTAAGAAAGATCTCTCGCAATATTCTGTTGATTTCTTATTTAAAGTAGCTGAACTATTTAACTAAATCTTTTTTTATATATACTTATTTTAGGCATTCGGATCAACCTCTAAACTGATAGATGAATATCAAAGCAGAGGTATAACTATATGGAGTGATTGTATTCGAAGAATCATAGATCAAGGGAAGCTTCTAATAAAAGCAGCCGAATTTGTACCGCTGACTAGGCTGAACTAGGCATTATTGTAGATGATGTTGAAAGATTAGTGGATTTTGGTCACATTGGACCTACTTATTCGACCCGTATTTTTCAACTTCTAATAGTTCTTTTGAAGAAAAAAAACCTCCGAAAGGAAAGAAATTGATGGTCATAATTAAGACAGTCAGGTTTTGCCCTCCACACAAATAGCAATTCGTACAAATACGAGTAGACCTCCTCGCTAATGCAGGCATGAAGTATGCTAATATCATGAAAATGTGGTCAAGCAGGTTAGACTAGCCACAATTCACGGCATTCGGATCAACCTCTAAACTGACAGACAAATATCAAAGCAGAGGTATAATTACATGGAGTGATTGTACCAGAGATCAATGAACATGAATAGAAAAAACATATTTACAAACAAATCAAATACTCAATATCACTGGTCATGAAATTTAGCACCTTAGGCACGTACAAAACTCTTCATTTCTATTGCACAACTACGACTCTTGAACCAACTACACATAAACGTCGACTCTTGAACCTCCCAGGGCCAGCTTTAAAATCTCTCTGGACCAGCTTCAGAATATCCTGCCGTAAAAAGTATGTTAATAAATTCTGTGACGTGATCTCCTGGTTCAGCTTTACCGACGAGATCTAGGAGGGTGAGCAGTTTTTTGATCCCAACACACAACCTGGAATCGAACAGTTAATTAGGAGGTAATTTTCAAGATTTTTATTCTCATCTTTATTTTATTTTCATTATTTCTTTATTAGAACTCTTTATTTTCACTTCCGGACTAAGGTTTAGGATAATGTTTGAAAATATATGCAGACAAAACCTTTTGATTGAGATCTGGATTTGCTTCGTTATAAATTATCAAATTTTTATTCTTTGTTTTTAATCGCATTGTATATTTCAAATGGAAATGGGTCTTTCGACCATATGACGAGAATTCAATTAAAAGCAGATTAAATGGAGAATTGAGAAATTAGATGCAATTGCATCCGTGAGAAAAAGCTAGTTATCACCATCTATCATTACCCAATAAAATAGCAATGTCAATTATAAGAACATAAATAAAAGTACTACTTCTGTCTCATTTATCTCCTTTTTTACTTTTGCTTTACTCTTTTGCCGAACCTAATGAGCTACTCTCGCTGAAAGAACAAAATTTTAGAGAGCAGAAACAATAAAAGGTGCAAAGATTCCTTTATATGTTCTAGTAAATTTTAGTACAGTTCCTAGTAAATTTGTATTGCCCCCGCCCTCTCTACTCGCTCAGGCCTTCGCCCTTCGCAAATATTGCAGAAATCCTTCTCATTTAGGCCTGGTTCTATCTCTTAGTCTATCAATTATTTTTTTTTTTTTTACTGTGCTTTAATTGCTTTGTTTAGGTCGTAATGGAAATCCCTCTTCCGGATGAAGATGGCCGAGTGGAAATTTTGAACATTCACACTGCCGAAATGAAAAAAAAAAAAAACTTGCTCCAGATGTAGAAGTTAAAGTAAGTTTGTCTTGAAAACATTTTGAGATTCTTTTTTTTTTCTTTGTTTTGCCCTCTTCACACTCACGTCCTTAGCATATTACATGGTCAACATAGGAAGAATAACAAATTACCTCAAGAATAACAATTTTTTAACTATAGAAAATACTATTAATTGTTAATTTAGTAGTTTTAATTATTATTTTTTATTTTATTTTTCAATTCGATTTATTAATAAATTATTAATTTATTACTTATTTTCCATTATTAACTGTGACTTTTACTTTATTTATAATAAAAACAAAATTTCAAAAATTACAAAATGATTATAACCGTTAGATTATTTATTTGAAATTTTACGCCCATAAAATATCTGCACCCGGGGCAAGTGCCCCTCTCCACCCTCTAAAATATTCTCTGGTTCTTGATGAGGTTATCTTCCTTTTGGAAAGTAGTTGAGCTGAACAGATACAACTTAAAGGGATGGGTTCAGAGCCTAAATTATGTCCCTGGAAGGCGTTTTGAAATATATATCACTACCTGCTTCTTTCAAAGGACACTGAACATCGACGAAACTATTTAAAAAAATTTCGTATAATGTTGAATTTTATGAACATAGATTTACTGCACAAATGAAGCCCCAGGAAAGTTTTTTGTGTCTCATAACTTTGCTAGATCTTAATTTATGAGGTTTTTAAAGAATTACGAAAAATGTACCTTAAATAAAAAAAAAAAAAAATCCTAATAAAAAAAAACTCCTGCAGCAATTTGTTTTTCAAAAAAGAAAAAAAAATCATAGATAAGTAGACTTGAACCAAAATTGAGAAAAATTCCATTATTTTCAAATTTAAGACCTGTCTTCTATGCATTTTCCTATTCCTTAAAAATAGGGATAGAAGAAAGATAGGAGCTTGGAAACACCTTCTGGGGCGTAATTTAGGCTCTAAATTCATTCATGAAAAGTTCCACTCTTCTGATTCAACTACTTTCCAAGATTTTCCAGTTCAAGTTCAATGGGGTTTATTATTAAATAAATAAAAAAAAAAAAAATTTACACCTAATAACAGGTTCCATGACCTTGTACAAGTTACATTCGGAGCAAAATCCTATCGTAAAGTCGGGGTGAAGGGTATTTGCAGTTTTGATGATCGCTGGGTATTTACATTATGCTGATACAAATACATTATTGAAAAAAAAACCTCATCTAGTATTGTGCCTCAAGAATTTAGTATAAAAGACTTCTGAAAACGAAAAATGCAGAATTGTATTAGTAAGTTAAAAACCTAAAATTTAAATAAGTTAAAAAGGTTTTACATATAAAAATTAAAAAAATAAAAATAAATAAAGTAAGTGAAAAAGTTTAGAACTAAAAAACTTAAGGACAGTCTTGAAAGAAAGTAAAGCTATCTAAATCTAAATCAAGCGTGTTCTTGGTCGAGATTTTACTCCATCTGTATTGATGATAGTATTTTGATATGAAAAATCAATATTAGGCTTTGATTGATTCATTGATAATTGGGTCGTGAATTTTTTTGCTTTGACAAACTTGAACGGTCGTATTGGGTCTTTTTATTCTTGAATCAAACATCCGATGGGATTGTCGTTCAATCCTCATAGCTATAAGATCAGGCTGTACCTCGAAAAAGCACAAGTTGGATTCTCAGAGGTTATCCTTCCCACCAAATTGGCTGAGATCAATAACGTCTTTTAGCAGGTGTTGTAATAGCAGGTTTTGGAACCCTTCCCCTCCCATGTAGGTCAAATTTGGTTTTGACGGTAGATAGGACACTTCAACGTGTCCCACAAAACAACGAAGGGGGGGGGGACATATAGTCTGTGGTATGGAACCATCTACGGGAGCATGATTTTCCCTTTTTTTTTATTAAAGGAGACAATATGGGGGGCATGGGATCGAAAATACTAAAAAAAACTTGTGCTAAATAAAGCGTAACTTGGGCAGTTTGTAAACATCTTGAGATTTCTAGAGGATGTGTTTTGATGCCTACTTATATTAGACCATAAGATTTAGGACAATTTTTTGCCAGTCATATGGTTGCTTTTTTAGTAAGAAAAAACTCTTAATTGGAATTTTATTTTGCAATGCCAAGCTTTGTTTAATAACAGAATTACTCAGTCGAAAATTTTGCTTGGATGGATATATAATGTTTTTTTTTATCCTTTAGAGCAAAATAAATGTAATTTTGTTGTATTTTCCTAAATCCTGGTAAATTATTTTATCATTGGTAAGTAAACATGCCATATGTGAATTTTTTTTTTTATCGAAACGAATGACATTTAAATTTTAGTTTTTTTTATCTAATGGGCAGGGGCGTCCCGAGACTCATTTCATAGGGGGGGGGGGGCGATCTTCGTGAATTTTACCGAATCGCTAGCTGATTTATGCCGAATTTTCTGCAGAAATCAAGAATTTTGCTAAATTTTGGGCAATTTTGCAAAATTTCTGCCAAAATTTTTGCCTTCGGCAAAAATTTTACCTAATACCAAAAATGTTGGAGGGGTGGCCCCCCCCCCCTCGGGACGCCTCTGCTAATGGGTAACCCTGGAACATGTTTTTTTTTTGCTTATTCATACATTAATGTAAACAAATGTTTCGTTTGCTGAGTAAATGTGTCATTTTAAGAATCTTATACAGTTAACATTGCCTCTATTTAACGTGCTCTTTAAGACTTTGTGTACGGGGTTAGTCATTAAATGAATAATTCCTTCACCCCTCTTAAATATGTTGTTCTTGAGGCAAATTTTTTCAATAGCATCTATGTCTCTCTATTGCTTATTTTATTTCCCCTCTGTATTACCACATATATATCTTTAATGAAATAGAGGTTGATCATCTGAGCTGCACTGTAAAGGATATCGGAAAACATTTTCTGCTTAAAAGTCTTTTTTTTTGGGGGGTTTATAGGCATGGCTGTTCATGATACATAAGAAATGCCATGGTTGTTTGGTGTTCTAGAGAAAAGGTAGGCGCTTGCACTGTACTCTCTTTTTGCTGCATGTGATCCTGCTCGTTTTTTTGTTGTTGTTTTTTCTTCTTCTTACGCCTTTTCGTGTTGTCATGCTTAGCCAGTGCAGAAATTATTCCCAAAAAATACTTATTTGTTTAAGAACTAAGCTGGCTGTAGGCGAGGTCTAAAGTTCAAATAAGTTTGGTTTTTTTTTCATAGGGGTTTTGATTTTTTTTTTTTTTCTCTTTTTTTTTTTCTCACCGCTAAGAGGGGAGGTGGGATGAAAAAAAGGTTTTATCCAATTAATAATATATGCTGTCTGACAGATGCTAAAAACTTCTACAAAATTGTGTACTTACATTTATGTTGTACGTTTTTCTAATGTTTTTTTTTTTTAAGGTTCCACCTAATGTTTTGACTTTTTTAATTTTATTTATTTTTTCATTTTATATGTTTTTTCAATTCACTTTATTTATTACTTTATTTACGCTTTTAATTTATCAATTTCTGGGGTTTTAAGTATTCAAATATAATGGATAAACAATAATTTCTTACTCTTGTCGACGAATTTGCCCAAAGCGCTGTAATGTTCATAAGTTTTATTACTAAAGTTTAAAATCTTTCAAATCAAATATAAGAAATCAATTATTACATAAAAAAATACAAAAAACTAATTAAAGCACCATAGATAGTGAAAATAAAGTTAATTGTATGGTGGAAACTTAGAAACCATATATATTCTAAAAAATTAGAAAAAAAAGAATTCAATTTCTAATGAAAAGCATTAATTCGGAGCCCTAATGCAGTAATTCGGATTTTGTCAGTAGTGGGTCTCAAATTTTTTACATCTTGGCTTGACATCCGAAGTCTACTTCGTCCCGCGCTGTACAGATTGTATCGAATATGACATGTTGCCCATATAAAAAGTCTTTTTTTTTAATTTGTTATTTTAATTCGTTCTAGGAAATTGCCGAACGTACAATCAACTTCACTGGAAGCTGAGCTTGAGGGTTTGGTTAAGGCCGCTGGGTCAAGAGCGGTAGAAAGACAAAATCTTGAATCGCCAGGTAATCTCGAAGGACTCTGCTTAACACAGAAGGATCTTATAAATGCTCTGGAGAACGATATTAAACCAGTAAGTTTTTTTGGTCTCATAAAGCTTGCTTTATTGAAAGGTTTAAATTAAAGTGCAGGCTACCTTATATTGAGAAAATTCTATTGACGTTTAAAGTGACTAAAGCTGATTTTGAACTGTAGAATATTACTACTTGTTCGAAGTGTAAGGGGGACCGTTTTAATGTTTGAAGTGCAAATGTTATGGCATAGACTTCTGTGATTGAAATGTTGAGTTCTTGTGGGAGTTTTTTGGCCACCCTTAGCTTGCATGTTCAAAAGAATGTTCCACATAAAGTCAATCCTGCTTATTTTGATCATCCACAGAGCTAGAATTCCTTGAAATAATGAGAGCTGCTTCATCAACTTATCTCAAACCAACTCTCCTATTTATTAGTCAAACCAGTAGCAAAACCTGTTGAACGACAAGGATGAAAAAGAAAAGGCGGACAAATATAGAAGTCTGAGAAAAATAATTAACTATCAGAAAATAATAGATTATCAACTAATAAGGGATGAAAAAATAGTCTCCCAATCTTGACATTGAAGTTTCCTCTTCCGAACCCATCCCCCCCCCCCCCACACCCGAAGAAAAGAAATATACTATCAACTAAAAAGGGTACACCCCCAAGCGCAAAATTCCTCTTGCTCAAGAAATTGTCAACTCAACCCCCAACCATGAAACATAGCAGGATACGATTATTAAAACTACATACCAAATACGATACAACTTTATTGGAGTCTACATACTTTATAATGAGAAAGATTGACATGCTAGGCTAGCTTCAACAGCCTTTTGTATTACACTGTATGATTGTTTCAGAGCTGAGAGCTCATAGACATAATCAATTATTTCATAAAACCGTTTGAACCAATCTAGAGGCATAGTTACATGCTTATGAACACATTGCTCGAGGAACTTAAAAAGAGAAAAACAATGCGAAAATATGTCTCGAAAAAGGGACAAAATCAAACGGTTCTACTGTTTCAAAACAGAAAAATAAACGTATATTTCGTTAGTTAGCTTTTTACATTGTTCTATTTACACTGTTAAAGTTTGGGCGATAATTAGTTCCGGGAGCTTTGTTATGGAATAGTTACTACAGTGTTGTGATTAAGTAATACAACATGATCATGATTTTAAGTAGTTATGTTTAACGTATTTATTACCTTTGGTAGCTAATTCTGATTTACTCTCGCCGGTTCCAGAAGCCACAACTTAATTCAGGAATCAAAAATAAAAAATTTCGGAGCGGTACGTAAATTAGTTATCTGTGACCAGCTTTCCCATTTTAGAGAGTCGGACATTCTGTGTTTGACCTCTTTAATCAACAATGCGCACGCTTCAGCTCTGACCCATTTGATCAACAGACTCGTACCCTTTGATTAACATGGCGAACATGTCAAACCTTTTTGAAGTCAGAGTCACGCAAGCGTTTTCAAAATAGTTAATTCGAGGGCTTAGAGTAGGGTCCTTGACCATTGCTCTTCCAATTTCTGCCCAATTTTGAACACCCCACTATAAAGAACACCCCTCTCTTTTGACTCATGATCATTTAAGGATTATTTGGGGAATGGCCTGCAATGATTACATGCTAATTATTAAAAATATTTCAGACCGCATTATCATTGACCTAAAACAAAACACATTAAGTATATGTCTGTAAATGGTCTTCGAAAACGGAGGCTAGTATTGAATAAAGATGTCTGAAGTCAAAACACGTTTAGGACTTATTTCACAAAAAGGGGTCTTGCCGCCATCTTGAGTCATGCAAAGGTTTATAGCAAGTGATTTTTAATTTCGTTCTGTTTAGTAGTTTAATATTATTGATGACTTAACTCGAACCATGATCCATCCTGAATTACTAGTACAGGGCGTCCCAAAAAGAACGTCGGATTTAAACCTACTATAAGTCAAATTTACTTACTTGAAAGAACAAAAAAAAACACACCAGTCTCTTCAGGAGATGTTGCAATTGTACGTGAAACACAAAATTGAACATATGCCCCCTCCCCAAGCTAGCCCTACCGGCACTGTCCATGAAATATAGCCTGAGAAAATTTGCCTGATTTTCGAATTAGGGGGGAAACGCCCAAAAAAGTCGTGGTATCTTAGTGAAAATCCCACCATCATATTCAGCGTATCAGAAAACTCCGCATTGAAGGTTTCAAGCTCCTATCTGCAAAAAATGTGGAATTTTGCCTGAAGAAAGAGCCCGTGATCTTTCTTTGGCAAAAAACAAAATTCCACATTTTACAGATGGGAGCTTGAAACCTCTATATTAGGTTTATCCGATATGCTTAATATGATGGTCTGATTTTCATTTGCATTCCAAGACTTTTTGAAGGTATCCCCCCCCCCTTAAAAGAAAATCAGGCACATAATTTCATGGACAGAAAAATGCCTTTAGGACTAGAAAGGAGGGGGGGGGGGCACATACCCGATACTGTGTTTCAGATATAATCTTGACATTTTCTGAAGAGAATTGTGTGTTTTTGTTTGCTTCTTTCAAATAAATAAATTTGATTTATGGCAGATTCTTTGTGATGCTCATGATGTCTCTCCTCGCCTTTTCCACCTTTGTGCTGGTACGATTTTGAATATATTTTATACTTTAGAGAACAGACTGTAGCAATGGAGGGAGAGCACCTTACCCCCTCCCCTTCTCCTTTAGCTCCTATAATTAAGGCGTAGACCAACAATACTCACGGGAATCAAGAGGGATCACATATCAGTTTCTAGGTCCCCTTCATTGCCAAACACATTCTATGTTTATCTAATGGCTCAGTGAGAGTTAGGATATTTGGGCATTAAAATTCACATTTTGAAGCATCCCCCCCCCGTCGCCTGTAGAATAACGAACCTCCACTTCTATACAATAGTTGATGCGCACTTACACATCCAGTTTGTAATTTTATGAGACATGAAGCAAATCAGTTTATTTAAGCTTTAGGAAAAATGTCTGAAACGTTTTTTTGCAATAAGAAGGGAGGTTTCACCCCGCAGTACCCTTATTAGGGCTCAGTCTAAATGAACGGAAATGAGAGATTAATTCTACCTCCTCTTTCCATACACCTTTCAATATTTATCTGAAGGCTCATGGAGAATTAGACCATTTGGGAGTTGAAGTGCGCTCTTTTAGGCATCTGCCCCCTCCGCCTTCACAACGACCCACTGCCTCTCCTTAATAGCTGATACGCAATTGTACATAACTAAGCGTAAGGCAACGCTATAGCGTTGCCTATTGTAAAGAGCCATAAGGCTTCGATGTTTTATAAAAACTAGTGCAAATAACGAAGCTGATGATACTTTCCTGTGTCTCTATGATTATAGAAAACTAGCGCTTTACTGAAAACACAAAAAAGTATAGGAGTTTTGGCACAGTAAAAACAAACCGATCAAGGACAATTTTTAAAGTATAATAATAAAGCATTTTAGGATTATTAATTTTTTATTTTTTTTTTCGTTTAATTTGGTATCACTTCTGCACAATGAGCTCAGTCTAATGATTGAATCTCGGTTTAGTTCTGAAGAGGACATTCAATGATTAGTTTGTAGACAAATCCGAAGTGAAGCCATCATGATAGTATTAGGACTATAGACTAGCTATCATTATTCAAAATTCTTCTTTGTATACAGAGAAATAACCGGATTTCCAGAGTTCATATTAAAGCTTATTTGATCTTCATTTCGAGTAATACTAAAGGTTATTTCTTATAATTTATAATTATATATTACTCACTATTGGTAGTATAGCTGGTGAGACCAAAATGTTTCCTGATAAACCAATCCATCATTCCTGTATGTTGTTTAATGACTTTGTGGCTATTAAAATAATATTTATTTTTATGCTAATTTTTTTAAGATTGTTGTTTTCAGATTACTTACTCATTCTTGACTCCTAGATCAATGTTCTTGTTTTTTATACTTAGCTTTTATGTTTTCAGTAAAGCGCTAGTTTTTAAAATCATGCAGACATAGGGAAGTATCATTAGTTTGGTTATTTGGACTAGTTTTATAAATATATGTAAGAGATTGTGAAGCTGTAATTTTTGTTCGTTGTAAATTTCAAATTCGCTCTTTAATTCTTTTAGCAAAAACTTTTTTTTTTTTAAATTAATCTTTGTCCGTTTTTAAGTTAAGTATAATCTAGAAGCAATTGTGAGCTTTTTGGGTTCAAGTCCTCAAGTTATAGTGCACTTTTAGTTTCTCAATTATCTTTATCTGTAGACTTGCAGTATTTTTGGCAACGATACTGTCCAACTGAATGAAACCAACTAGTTTTTTCGATTGAATGTATCAAAAGAATTTTAATTTAAGTTTTCCTAAAATTCATAAACGAAACAAAACTACGATTGTGTTCACACTATCGGAGAAATAAACATGCCTCAATGTGTAGGAAAGTATTGGCAAAAAGCTGACCCTAAGTAACTATCATTATGGTAATAGACATATATAAATGCACAATTATTGCTCTCTTTAAACAGAGTAGATAGGCTACACCTATGTTTTAACTTCGTGAATTTGATTATTAATGGCTATGGCTGCTCCATCGTGGCTTTTGTTTTTATTAATAAACCTACCAATAAAAATAATAATAGCAGCTGCCTTTTTTCACCAGCCAGTTACTTTTGTTGAAATTTTTTTTTATTTTTTTTTTTTCAAGCTTAGACCCGAAGCAGAAACGAGAAGAACTTATTACAAAGACAGTAAAATATAATTTGTGTCGTTACAGTTTCTTTATACTGAAATAATACGTGTCGGAATATGTTTATTGACTTACACTTTAAATTGCGCTCCCTTAAATATCTTCCCACATGTTAATTATCTGCGTTTCCCCTTGCTTTGTCTTCTCAGTTTCAGTGCTATAACGAAACCCGATAAAATCAAGTTATTACTGAAAGCTCAAGAAGCCAAGGAGAAGCTTGACGCAATCTTTCTGTTCAGTTTTTCAGAAGCTAATCTAACCTAGATCACTTCTAGGTTAAAAGATGAGAGTTGATTGACTCTCATCTTTATACAGCTGCAAGAACATTTCCTGAAATAATCCCGCAAAAATGGTAGAAAAAAAACTTGCTGAATACGGTGCACTGAATCATGATTCTAAGTAGCTTAAGCCCGATTCACGATGAGGTTTTAATTATACCGAGATTTAGCTAGAGTTAATTTGAGCCAATCAGAAATTTGAATATATAATTTTTTTTTAATCAGAAGATTCTATGAAAAAATATGATTGGCTCACATTAGGTGAG
Source organism: Artemia sinica (assembly GCA_027921565.1). Taxonomy (NCBI): domain Eukaryota; kingdom Metazoa; phylum Arthropoda; class Branchiopoda; order Anostraca; family Artemiidae; genus Artemia; species Artemia sinica. The sequence continues at coordinate 8,202,305 of CM051273.1, forward strand.
CTAAGCCTCAATGTTTGTAAAGTCTCATTGTGAATGAGTTTTTAGCCAATCCATTCTATAATCCACTTCAGCATTCTTTTTGCTCAGGCAAGAGAGTAAAGATAAAAATTTTAAGAAAACTTTTCATTGGTTTTCTAACCTTGAGTTTTCTTTGTAAGTGAATCTTGGGATATTGTTAAATTTTCAGAAGTACCTCTGGTTTTGTGGACTCTGTCAGTAAAGTTAGCCGTATATTTAGCTATAAATTGTAATTACCTCACTGACAAAATTAGTCTTGCTGATGAACTGGCTTACTTGAAATAATGCTCCTGATCGAGGTCCAGCCTAGAGAAAAATGCTAATCCTTACTTCCTGTCTGAATGTTCACGGGCCAGTGTAATGACTTGTTCTAGTGTGTTAATTATCATTGACAAGTACTATTCGAGGCTATCCCTTAATCTGGAGCCAAGTTTTAGATTGAGGGATCTAACTGGAAAAGTGTAAATGGCAAGTGTGTAAAGCTGGCATGTCGAGAAGGTGACCAAATCATGCCTGGACTCCTACCGAAAGCTGACGAGAATTAAGATTTTATTCTTAAATGTCAGTGTTTCCTAAATCAGTTTTTTTTTTAGATTAGTAGTTTGTAAAGGATGGTCTTTTTCTTGCTAACTATTTGTTAAATATTAATATGTTGGAATTACTTCATTTTTTTTTCTTCTTTTTTTATTTCTAAACTTTACTTACTTCCTTACTTAAGATGAGACACAGACTATTCAGCCCAACTCGGCATCAAGAAGCTGCTAAACCAAATGCTTCCATTGGGTTCTCTTTTCTGTGGCGGTGGAATAAACTTCAGCCACGCCTTGTCCCACATTTCAAAACCATATCCGGAACATAAAGAACTGATTTAAAAGATGTGAGGGCTGGCCACAGCAAGTGTAGCAATAAGCTGAGTGCCGCCTTTATAGCGCTCGAGTGACTAATGTACCTCTATAAGAGCTGTATTAAATGGGGTTATCAAATCTGGAATTGCTGCCTCTCCTTTTTAATTGTTATAACAGCTTTTGTTGCTCATTCTCTTATGTAACGATTTCTTAAAATTATTAAGAAAGATCTCTCGCAATATTCTGTTGATTTCTTAAATTAGCTGAACTATTTAACTATTTTTTTTTTATACTTATTTTTAGGCATTCGGATCAACCTCTAAACTGATAGACGAATATCAAAGCAGAGGTATAACTATATGGAGTGATTATTCGAAGAATCATAGATCAAGCGAAGCTTCTAATAAAAAAGCAGCCGAATTTGGTACTGCTGGTGTTATTAGCCTTCTTCTTGAGGGTGCCCCAACGCTGGGAAAACCACTCTTGCTGCTCATATTGCCAAAGCGACTAATTTTCCATTTATTAGAGTATGCACGCCAGAAGAAATGGTTGGGTTTAGCGAAGTTGAAAAATGTTTCTCAATTAGAAAGGTAAGTTAGTTCAAAGAAAGAATTGGTCAGACTATTTTTGAAAGAAAAAAATGAGTTTTTTTTGCATATGATTTTTATATGATTTAGGAGTCATTTTTTCCTTGTCCTTGCTACTTTTTTTTCCCTTTTTGTTATGTATTATGGAACGTCCCGAACGTCTAACATTAGGGGCAGCAAATCACGAAAATGTAGGGAGGAGGTAAGGATTTTTTAAATTTTCTTTCTGTAAAAACAAAGAGAAATTTCAAACCTTGGTGGTAAGAATTTTTTCTGATCTATCAATGAAGATGCCAAAAAATGTTTTCTTAGCAATCTAGTGTGTACACTGCCCCCCTTCTCCCTCTAATTTTCACCCCTGCCTAGTAGGATTATATTGTGGGGGGAAGCTCTTTTTACGTATTTTTTAAAACAATAAAAAAACTTTAGCGTAAAGAGCGAGGCGTTGAGGAGGGGACAGCCCCTTTCATATACGGAATAATTTCTGTTCGTTTTAAGTTTTAATGTCGCTCCTTACTTTCAGTTAAAAAAAACTTGTTTTTTTTTTTTTTTAGTTAATTACCGGGTAAGGTTGACTCGTCCAGTTGAATAGAAAAATATTTGTTTGCAGATAATTACATAAAGACTGTTAATATCAGAGCTCATTTCATCAATACGTCTTTGTACAGTGTTGTTACTCAAAGGAATTCTTTTGAGTGTGTCGAATAAAGATTCGACAGTTTTTTAAAACCTCTTCAACAGCGGGTAAAATTAACTGCTCTCCAATGGTGTGCGGTTTTCCAGATTTCGCAATAATTAATGAGATATTGTAAGATGTTCACAAGCCATTATCGTTTCTTTCAGACGTTGAAGCAAACTTATGCACAGTAGGTCTCTTTTCATATTTTTCCTTCAGTTTTTGGAAATATTCCAAATTTGTATCTATTTTATCAGGATGAAACCTTCTTAGAATTATCCTCGAGCTTCGATGGTTTCATAGAGCTATTCCTCAAAACTTTGTTGCATAAAAGGCATATGGTCAACCGTTCGTCTGCTTTTGATGGTAGAAAACCAAATTTAAATAATCAACACTATTGTCGACATTTCTTCTTGGGGGTCAGCCATGTTTCGTATCAATTACCTACCTATACATTAAAAAAAATTGTTTTAGTAACTTTATGGCGGTCCTACTTAACAGGATATGGCTATTCGAACAAAAAAGGAGCAATGAAATTGATAAATTAATTATTGCAATGAAATCAACAAAGGTCCGTCAGCAAACTAATTCTTTATTTTAAAAGTAATAAATTGCTAAAATCAATAATCGAGTTTTATGAAAACGACTGAGCCTATTTCATTTTCTTTTTTTTACGTGTAAAATAAATAATTAAATAATAAATTAGAAGTATGAAGTTATAGCGTATAGTGTACATATTATAGCTGGTGATTACTTACTTCTTCCAACCCTGACAAACACAAACATCGATTCACTTTACTTTTCTTTTCAAAAATTTGGAAACAAATGAAAATATATTTATCCTTAGCATTCATGTTTATATTGGTGAAGAATCAAACAAGTTCATGTAAAATCGCAAGCACATTCACCACAAGTCGTATTTCGTCCCTTTGCGCGTATAGACAAGCGTTGCGGAAGGCGGTGACGGCAGTGGCAGTGCTTTTCAAGTTTTGACATATTGTAGGAGAATATAAAATATGCAAGTTTTTAAAGTAATAGCACCCTTGTAGTGAATATACTCGACCCACTACTCGACCCGTATTTTTCAACTTGTAATAGTTCTTTTGAAGAAAAAAACTCCGAAAGGAAGGAAATTGATGGTCATTTTGACAAGTACTTTTTAACTTCTAATAGTTCTTTTCAGAGGTACAGTCAGAGGTACAGTTGTTTCGTGTTTTGCGAAGTTGATGCTTTTTTTTGGGTTTTTCTTACTTACCCCTGGTAATAAACCCCTCGTCCTTTTTGTTTCTGTTTTTCTTTGGCCGTTGTTTGTATGGGGCGATGAGCGTATGGGGCGATGCGTAGCGTGGTGGAGCGTAGTTATGCGTTGTACGGAATGTGCTGGAAAAACTGGCGCTCCAAAGTACATCTAGTGATGTATATTGATAATCCTTATTTATTTATGTGATAAGAACAGCTGCTTTGTTGTCCTCATTTATTATTTCTTCTTTTTTTTAAATGTCCTTGTGCAAACTTGAGTTCCTTTTGAAAGGTTTTCTTCATTCCACCGCGGTGACATTCGCACCGTTGCGTTAGCTGTTCTGACGGTCGGACTAGACAACCGGTAAAATGTTGCAACTTATGACTGTCCTATAGTATTGCTAGGGACGTGAGCGTGGCCCATAGCTACGAGCTTCCAATATTAGCTTGCTAGCACTTGAGCTTATCAGAACTAATTTTGATCCCAGGATAACTAGACATCGGAGTGAAAGGAATGTTGGATTTAAAGGGAATGAAATTTATGAATAGACCTAAGATGGGCTTTGAGGGGGGGGCTTTTTATGATGACCTTGGAACTTTCAGCGAAAAATTATTTACAAAACCGTACAGTTTATCGAATAATGTTGGTTTGAGTCATATATAGGGTATGTATAATCACGGTTGGTGGTGAGCTGAAGCTACCGAAGTATTTTTTATTTCAATTATTTCTAGTCTCCTCTAACTCATTTAAGCGAATACGTTGCCATAAATGAGGTGCAAGGAACCCCTTGAGGTATATTTCTAAATCGTTTAGAAAAAAAAAAGAAAGAAAATGAGTCATTTTGTTTGTGGAGCAATGACATGTTAAGAAAACCTAAGTTTGGGTAATTAGTGTTTCAACGGAAACACCATCAGTACCTACTTAAGACACGTCTTTTTCTGCTTTTTGAAATTTTTCAAATAATATTTTTCTTGAGAAACAAGAGCGACTGTCTCCTTTGCATTTCTGAGATGAAAGAATTTTTTCTGAGATGAAAAAAATTAGCGTAAAATAGATTTAAAAATTCAGGTACTGTTTTGGTTTTAGCACTGCAGTATATGCCTGTATAATTAACACGAATTTACGATCCTCGCTTTGAATAGCAAGGAATTATTGAGACAGAGAAATTCCTGACTATCAAGATTACCGTTTAGTAGCCTGACTTTCAATGATGACTGTTTTCTTATACTTCGCTTTACAACTTAAAGCGTATTTTTGGCATAGCTTAAAAAACTATTTAAGTGCGTCTCGGCATCAGAGATCATGCAGACTTTTTTAGACTAAGCTCTGCAGTCTGCTGCCACCTTCTCTCATGACAAGCAACCGAGCTGACCATGTTTGGTGATTTATTTATCACCAATGTCTTTCAAGTATATTTTGGCCGTGTTTCGGCAGTTCTTTATCCAGTTTTCTTCCTGTAGCTCAGTGGTTCAGTTTTATAATCCTCTACTAAATAGTACTTGAAAAAGTATAATTCAATGGTTCGCCGGTAAAACTCGAGAAAGGGCACAGGAGGTCCGTAACCTTTACAAAAACTTTGGGACGAAATCTTTTAGTTTTACGAGTTGTTTTACGAGTCAAGGTAATCAGGTTTATTTCGTTGACATCTTGGACCATCTCTAAATTATAAATCGGATTCGGCCACTGAAAAGTAATTTCAGTTAAATCCAGCGCCTTGCCACTCTGGAATTTATTCATGTGAAAAAGAAATTTACGAAACATTTGATTTCAGTTTGGTATTCAATTGAGTTTATTTATATATACTTTCTTTATATGTGAGTAATAATTGTGTATATATGTTCTCGAAAACGGCTCCATATATTTTCGGGAAAAATAGTATCTTGGGATATTCTCGCATAAAAAAAAAAACGATCTAGATAGGCCAGAAGTCTGAGAAAAATCGTTAAGAGCCTTAGTTTTGGGTTTTTGCAAATGTCATCATGTACTATGTTATTACATCATATAAGCATTTCTTTATGGCATCATATAAGTATTTCTTATATAATGTCATGCATAGCATAAATAAGATTGTGAGTTTCCAACGCAACAGTTATTTATATAATATAATGTCTGTTGAAAGGCCCAAAAAAACGAAATTCTTTGCAGTTGCTATCAAACGTGATAAGATGTGAAAATTGATGACCTGGAACCATCAATGCGACAACAACCAATACGGACAGCTAAAGCAAAGGCAATTTCTCAATTGTTTGAAGTAATCAAAATCCAAAAACGTATCAAAAATGAAAATGAAGAGCAAAGACACGGGCGGTTAGAAGATATGCGAAAACGACAACACTAGAGAGTGTTAAAAATGAAAATGAAGGGCAAAGACACATGTCATTAGAAGACATGCGACACGAAGAAGTGAGGGAGTCCAAAATGAAAATTAAGAGTAGTGAGTCAATGAATATCAACCTGGACAGTGAGAATCAAAACGGCTGTCAAAATTGAAAATGATAGCGATGATGATTGGGTTCGGGATTTTGACATGGATAGGGTCATCAATGCCTACCATATCTTCGTTTAAAAAACAAAGGTTTGTGGCGATATTTATTTCATAATAAACGAAAGATAAGCCGAGGTGTAAACGAAGCAAAAACAAGTTGAAAATGATAGTGATGATGATTGGGTTTTGATTTTGACATGGATAAAGGTCATCAATTCCTACCATAAAGGCCCCCTGATAAATCAAAAATATGGACTGGATAAATCGTTGGAAGAAAAAGAAGTTTTTTGTCCCACCCCCTGAATCATTAAAAGAAACAAAGGTTGGCGATATGTATTTCATAATGACAAAAGACAAGCCAAGGCAAAAGAAAAGTTGTCGTCCACCACCTCAACAATTAAAGAAAAAATGGTGGTTGTCAATGCCTTCCATAGCTTGTAAAATCAAAACCTGGACTAGATAAATCGTGGAAGAAAAACAGTTTCGTCCCACCATCCTGAATAATTAAAGGAACAAAGGTTCGACATATAGTCTTTCATATGACAAAAGAGGCAAAAGAAGAAGTCCGACCCTGAACAAATTTAAAAAGTTAAAGGTGGTCGTCAAGAGTTCCGATGACAAAAGACCACGCCGAAAAAAAAGGTCCAATAAGAAAAATTATTTTACAAAGGCGTCACTTCTAATTTTAGGTCCATTTGGACGTCATGACATCAAGAAAAGGCTCAAATTGTCTGCGTTTAGACGACAAGCGACAGTGAAAATCTATATATGGAAGCCTGCCGCGCGCGTCATGCCTTGTTAAAAAAAAAACAAAGGTTTTTGCGCGATAGGTATTTCATAATGACGAAAGATAAGCTGAGGGGGAGCGAACCAAACAAATTGAAAATGATAGCGATGATGATTGGGTTTTGGATTTTAAATGGATAAGGTCATCAATACCTCCATACTTTTGAAAATCAAAAATATGGACTTGATAAATCGTTGGAAGAAAAAGAAGTTTTGTCCACCACCTGAACAATTAAAAGAAACAAAAGGTTCGGCGATACGTCTTTCATAATGACTAAAGACAACTCAAAACAAACGAAGAAGTTATTGTCCCACCACCTTAACAATTAAAAGAAACAAAGGTGGTCGTCAATGCCTTCCATACCTTTGAAAATCAAAAACCTGGACTAGATAAAGGTAATCGTTTGGAAGAAAAAGAAGTTTTGTATCCCACCACCTAAACAATTGAAAGAAAACAAAGGTTCGGCGATATTTCTTTCATAAATGACAAAAGACAAGCCGAGGCCAAAGTTAAAGGTCCAAAAAAAAAAAAAATTAATTTCACAAAAGAACCACTCTAATTTAAGGCCATTTGGACGTTATGACATCAAGAAAAGGCTCAAATGTCTGCGTTTACAAGACCAAGTGACAGTGAGAATCTATATGTGGAAGCGTGCCGAGTGCCGTGGCCACCAAAGCCACCAAAGTGGCCGAAGTGCCGAAAAGCCGCCTGGTATTATTAAGAAGATATACATATATATATATATATATTATATATATATAATAGATATATATATTTATATATATATATATATATTATATATATATATATATATATATATACTATATATATATATAATATATATATATATATATATATATCTTATATATATTGCTATATATATATATGATATATATATATCATATATGTATATATATATATATATATATATATATCCCCTGGTTGTCAGAAAAGACAATGAATATGGTCTTCACCTTTGACTTTGTCACTCTTTGCATTCATGGGGTGCGGAGACCTCTTTGTGTGCCTCTGGGAGGGTTTGAAAACCCACCCACTCTCCCCCCCCCCCCCCCCCAAAAAAAAATAATTCCGACTTGAAGACGTAACAAAAATGCATACCAAAACACAAATTTCATGCGTTTTTTAAAGTTTTTTTTGATAAGTAAACAGTTGAGTCTGACAGAACGCTTTAATCCGTAAAACTCAAACATGAACAATCTATTGATTCCTGAAGACAACTTTACCTTTCGAGGGAAAGCTACACCTTTTAATCTTTAACTGGTTTTTTTGCTGATTTTTTCACCCACGTTTTTTTTTTTTTTTTTTTTTTTTTTTTTTAATTTGACGCCCGGTCTAAACTGCAGTATAGAGGTCTTCTTAATTAAAAATAACTCCAGCATTTATTGGGAGAGTGGGAGGAGAGGGGTCTATATCTGGAAAAGTCAAGGGCCATAGGGCTATATAATATTTTTTTTCAAAATTATTGGGGGGGACAACAGCCCCCCCCCCCCCCGAAAAAACTACGCCACTGGTTATGTATAGCCTCCACTTAAAACAGTGAAATTTAATTTTGTCTGTCGATTGAAATTGTAAACCCTTTTAAACAAAAATGTTATTGATTTTGTATTGCTTCTGTTTTCCAGGTCGTTTTTGGATAAATTGGAAATGATGCCTGTATTGGACTGATGTTCTTCATTTTCCAAATGTAAAGTTTGTTTCTCCCTGTTTTTACTGGCCATAGAGCTTTACGGGGAGAATATATTTAAGTATTAGTTAGTTTTTTGTGTATTTTACCGCTAATTTAGGTATTTAGTTGATATATTTCTGGTTTTGTCTTTTTTTAATAATTTCAATTCAAATTCAATCAGATATTGCCTGGGCACGGAGATACAGTAAAAAAAAAAAATCGAAATAGTATTGAGGGACTCAAGAGTTTCTGGCTTCTGGGAGTTTGTCGACAATTGTCTGAGAAAATTCCCAAAAGGGTAGGGCATTTGAGGTTTTTTTAATGGCTTGACATTTGACGACTTTTTGACAATACTGCTTGAGCAGAAGGCTCAATTTTGTTACAAGCAAATTTTTATGCTTCATTTTTGAAGCTCCGTCACTGAAAGACATAAACTCTTTAAGATAAATTTAATGAAAACAACTAGCCAAAGAAGTGAGGTATATTTATAATAGATGAGTAATAAACAGATATATAAAAAGAATATCAAGGCAAATAAAATAAAAAAAAACTTATAAAACTAAAAAATAAAATATATATATAAATAAAAGAATATAAGCAAATATAAAACAGTATTGCTCCAAGGGGCTTCCCTAACCTCAGATTAACGTAAGTTTTTTTTTTTTAACAGCTTTTTGACCAATCTTCTTTTAAAATTCTTTAAACTAAATTTTTTAAATCCTGTTGTTCTAAGTTTTTTTCTGTATTAGAAGTAGCTGCTTTAATCTGTGAATGCTTTACTGTAATTTTCAAATCTTGAAAATTACACCCCTAATTAACTGTTCGATTCCAGGTTGTGTGTTTGGATCAAAAAACTTCTCACCCTCCTAGATCTCGTTGGTAAAGCTGAACCAGGAGATCGCGTCACAGAATTTATTAACATAACTTCTTACGGCAGGATATCTGAAGCTGGTCAGGGAGATTTTAAAGCTGGCCCTGGGAGGTTCAAGAGTCGACGTCTATGTGTAATTAAATAAAAAAAAAACAAGTTTTTTTAACTGAAAGTAAGGAGCGACATTAAAACTTAAACGAACAGAAATTATTCGCGTATATGAAAGGGGACTGTCCCCTCCGTCAAAACGCCTCGCTCTTTACGCTAAAGTTTTTTTATTGTGTTTAGGAAAAAAAGTTGTGAGACAGAGTCAAACTTTAGCTAAAGAGCGAGGCGTTGAGGAGGAGGGGACAGTCCTTTCATTATACGGAAATAATTTCTGTTCGTTTTAAGTTTTAATGTCGCTCCTTACTTTCAGTTAAAAAAAAACTTGTTTTTTTTATTTAATTTTTTTGAACGTTTTTGATATAAATGCAGGTTTTGATCTTGGCTCACCGCTACATGAATAATTAAAACAAAATTTTCATATTAATTTACTTTTATTTAGTTATGTAAATGGCTTCTCGAAACTTGTTTAATTTTATTTATGAACGCTTTTATTAGTAATAAAAATATACGTAACTTACGAACTAAACTTACGTAACGAACTTCTATATCATATATTTTTAATTTGTTTATTAGGGGTCGCCCCATAGTCAATACCTTGCTCTTTAAGCGAAAGTTTCGAATTTTGTTCAAATCTTTAAAAATGACCGCTTAATCTCAAAGGCCGTTAATTAGAATAAATAGCTCTTTATGAAAGTACTAAAAAATCTTGGCTGCTGAAAGAGCGGAGGTATTGGATCATACGGGGTGAACACAGTCATATATGTAAGATTTTCTGTTCGTTTAAAGTTTCGATGTTGCTGCTATTGCAGTTGAAATACTTGTTTTTTTTATATTAAATGTTCTGATCTTTTTTACATAATGCTGGGAAGTCCGCGTCCCCTTCATAGCAATGTCCCTTCCCCCATGAAAACTTCCTTCATGGAAATATCCTCCCACATAACCCCCGACCCCCACCCACCCCCCCACTACCAGGAAAAATCTCCCCTGAAAAGGTCTGTATACTTCCAAATAACCAATACTATATGTTAACATTGGGTAAGTTCATAAACTTCAGCCCTCCCCCGGGAGCTTCGGGGGAATTAAGTCATCCTAAAAGACATACTTATCATATTTTCGAACATGCTGAACAAAAGGCTATCTCTTAAAAATTTTGATCAGGTGACTTTGGGTAAAAAAAAAATGAGCGTGGAGAGGGGGCCTAGTTGCCCTCCATTTTTTTGTTTAGGTCACTTTAAAAAGGGCACTAGAACTTTTAATTTCCATTCCAATGAGCCCTCCACGATATTAGGAGACAAACTGGGTCGATACGATCACCCCTGGGAAAAAAAAAAAACAAAAACAAACTAAACAAAACAAATAAACACGCACCCGTGATCTTTCTTCTGGCAAAAAATGCAAAATTCCACATTTTTTTGTAGATGGGAGCTTGAAACTTTACAGTAGGGTAGCTCGCTGATACGCTGAATATGATGGTGTGACTTTTCATTAAGGTTCTATAACTTTAAGGGGGTCTTTCCTCCTTTTTTCGAAAAAACAGCCAAAATTTTCTCAGGCGCCTAACTTTGGATGGGTTCAGAGATTTAAACTTGATTTAAAACTTATATATTTGAAAATCAGCATTGAAATCTGATTCTTTTGATGTATCTAGTTGTTCCGTATCAAAAGACCGTTGTCTAGAGGTTTCACGTGTTACCATTGAGTCGGGTCGCTCCTATAACTTACAGTTCGTTACCACGAACCGTTTGATTGGTTCATCGAGTTGTAGTTGTGCCAATAGAAAATGGAGACGTTTTGTATGTACCTAAGGTGCTAATTTTCATGACCAGTGATATTGTAGTAGTTGATGTGTTGTTGTAAATAATGTTTCTATTCATGTTCATTGATCTCTTGGTACAATCACTCCATGCCCAATTGATACATCTGCTTGATATTTGTTACTTGTCAGTTTAGAGGTTGATCCGAAATGCCGTGAATTTGTGGCGAGTCTAACCTGCTTGAACCACATTTTCAGGATTATTAGCATACGTCAGGCCTGCATTAGCGAGCGAGGTTCTACTCGTATTTGTACGAATGATGATTTGTGGTGGAGGGCAAAAAAACCTGACTGTAGTTAATTTTATGACCATCAATTTCTTTCCCTTTCGGAGGTTTTTTCTTCAAAAGAAATATTAGAAGTTGAAAAAATACCGGGTTCGAATAAGTAGGTCCAATGTGACCAAAATCCATTAATCTTTCAACAACATCTGTCAACTAATGCTCTAGTTCAGCTTATTGTTTCATACTCTTCTATCTATTTGGATTGTCAACTTTTCCCTCATCACTGAAGCCACCTTTTCAAAACTATATGATAAATTCAAGGAAACCTTATCCAGGATACAACTGTTCCCTAATTCAATCTTTGGCTTGACTTGAGATCTCTCTTATTTTGTCTTGTGCTTCTTTTAATGTTGAGGTTTACAGTGGGCCAGCTTCCGCTGTCCTGTGTAATAATATATTTTTATTTCTGAGCAATTTACGTTATATTTTCTCCACCTCCGAATAATTTACAAATACCTAATATTCCATCCAATACGGCCTGACTTTACCTTCTGATAGCTTGTAATATGATTGTGAGGACAACTCTCCCGGTATTCTTGTGCGGAGAGCTGCACACTCATTTGGTATCTTCAAAAAGTATGTTAGAGATCTTTCTGCAACACAATAATTTTTTCCCCCGGTTTTCCGATGAGTTGATGTCTCCAGATTGGTTTCGGTAATTTATTGTGAGGATGGATTCATATTATTACTCCAGTTGCCTAGCTTAGATTTTTTTTTGGGGGGGGGGGGGTATGTTTGGTTTGGTGATTGTGAAATTTATTATTAAAAAATCTTACGATGAATGTATTTGTTTAATTGTTTTAGGTTTTTGTTTCTCCCCCCTTTTTTACTGAGCCATAGAGCCTTACGGGGCAGAAATATTTAAGTATTTGTTAGTTTTTTTATTGAAGTAACGTTAATGTAGGTATTTAGTGATATATTTCTGTGTTTTTGTCTCTTTTCAAAGCAATTCAATAATTGAGTATTGACGGGGCACGGAGAACAGTAAAAAAAACCAAATATTGATGGGCTCAAGAGTTTATGGCTTATGGAGTTTGTCCGACAATTTGTTCTGACAACAATTTCCAAAGGGTTAGGCCAATTGAGGTTTTTTAATGGCTTGAATCTGGAAGGACCTTTTTGACCAATATGCTGAGAAGGCTCCGTTTGGTTACAAGCAATATTTTTATGCATCATTTTTGAAGCTCCGTCAATGAAAAGACATAAAATCCCTAAGATCAAATTTAATGAGAGAACTAGCAAAAGAAGTGAGTTGTATGTTTATAATAGATGTGC
>CM051273.1:8215080-8310410 GCA_027921565.1 Artemia sinica
GAGCATGTGCGATCAGGGATTTTTTTTTTTTTGGGGGGTGGGGTGAGGGTGGGGCTGGGGGGACGAAAATAGGTGGATCCAATAAATACCAAAAAATGTAAGGGGCGCAAAATTAGGGCGATCTGAGAAATTTTGCATTTAGGGTAATGTTTAATTCACGCAAAACTTGAGCGTTAACTTAAAAAGTAAAAATTTACGCTCTTTAATGCCTCTTTTTTATGCGTCTTTTAAGGGGAATTATTAGTAATTCATTTTTGTGTGGAAAAATGAAATTTCAGCCCCCAACCCTATTATATTACCAATTCAGGGTATAATTATTTGAACATTAGGGGGGTGGGGGTAATTTTTATTTCTGTGTAAATGAGAGAGGTAAGTTTTTCAACTTCCCCCCCCCCCACCCCCCCCCCCCCCTAATGTGCAAATAATATAACCAGAAAATTGGTATATATAGGGGTGGGGGCTAAAAAAATTTCATTTCCAACAAAAAATGGAGGTAAATATTAGACCAAAAATCATATTATTAAAAAGTTTAGGACATAAAAAAGTGAATTACCCCACCCATGTTTCGATGCCTTTTTTTAGTCAATGGATTTACAAAATATAATCCAATCATGTTTCTATACGGGAAACATGAATTTTCAAGCCCCCCTCCCCTATCTATTTGTCAACATTCAGGGTTATTAACATTTTCTTACATAAGGGGGGGGGTTGGGCTGGGCAAAATTTTTTGTTTCATTTGAGCAGAAAATCGGGGAAAGGTAAGTTTCACTTTAAACGTAAAGTTTTTTTAAGATAAAATATTTCAGGGACCCTTGAAATTCTATGGAGGAAAAGTGATTTTCCTTGGGTTTCATTCAATGGATGGGAGATACAGGTGGGCAGGTATCTTGAAAGGATTTTGTTTTTTTTTTTTTTTTTTTGGGGTGGGGGAGAATAGCGTTGGATCCAATAAGAAAAAATGCCTTTTTAGGGGCGGCGCCAAAAATAATCATTTGATCCCGAAAATGAAACCTTGCGTCCCAGGGGAGTAAGTTTAAATAAACAGCGTAAACTTGAAGTAAAAAAAAATTAAGTTAAAAAAAATTACCCCACTACTTTAGCGCTTACCCACTTTAGGGGGTGCGTTGCGGCCCCTTCGACCCCCTACCCCCGCTGGGATTTTCTGTCACTGAATCATGAGGGGAACTGGTATTCCCAGGGGTGGGGGTAAAAATGTCATTTCAACTATGCAAAGCAATTCAATGCGCTGCCACTTTTTTGAAAGAGATATTGATCTGACACTATTTTTGATGTGTTTTTAGGGTTTCTTTCGAAGCTTTTTTTTTTTAAAAAAAAAATCACCATAAAACTTTTGTTTTTGCAGAATTAAACTTTTACTTTTTAAACGATTAACCAAAAAATAGTTACCATATCCTGAATCAATGTCCCCAGCGTGGCAACTTTTTATTAATAGTAAGTTGTTTTTCAAAATGTTTTTAACTTTTAAAGAGAGGTTACTATGGGGCTGTTGATTTTTCTTTACTAGGTTACACTACTTCTCTGCAACCGAATCGACAGTTGGTGGATCCAGAGGGGGGGGAGGGGGGTTCATCCCCTAGGTCAGTACCCCACCTATCTTTAAGCCACAAGATTTTTTAGTAAAAATTTCATGAAACGAGCTATTTTATTCTAAATAACGGCCTTTGTGGATCATAAGGGGTCATTTTTAAAGAAACTGGATTGACAAAATTCGAACTTTTAAGCTTTAAAGAGCGAGGTATTGCACTAGTAGGCGAGCCCTAATATACATATTAAAAATATATGAATGTAGAAGTGCTGTTTAAGTCATAAGTTAATTTTCGTAAGGTTTATGTTTATCTTTATTACTAATTAAAAAAAAAAAACGTTCGTAAATTAAAATTAAAATAAAGTTTTCGAGAAAGCCATTTAAACCAAAATAAAAATAAAAAAAAGTAAAAAAATTTTAATATGCAAATTTTGTTTTAATTATCCCATGTACGGTGACCCAAAATCAAAAAAACCTGCCATTCCATATTTCAAAAAAAAAAAACGTTTTCAAAAATTAAATAAAAAAAACCCAAGTTTTTTGGAAGTTTGAACTGAAATAAGGAACAACGTCTTACAAACTTACTTAAACAGAAATTATTTCCGTATATGAAAGGGGGCTGTTCCCCCTTCAAAAACAACGCCCTGCGTTCTTTACATGCTATAAGTTTGACTTTTCTCACAACTTTTATTTTGTTAAACAATAAAAAAAAATGATCGGTTAATCCCCCTCTTCTCGGTCAGCAAAGCTACAACCCAAAATATGCTTGTTTTGGCATTGTTTTCTTTTTTTTTGATGCTTTTGGCATTCTTCAAGACAAATATTGAAAACTTTTACTACCGTGAAAAAACGTGCTAAAAAGGTGGCCTTTATATTATTTCTGAATCAGCTTTCAATCTTTTTATATACGTGACTGAATATAATATTAGCCCCTTATAGAAAAGAATACCTCCATAATCCTTCGTCCTGATGTCATTAAGTTTAGGGCTTAAATTCATTTTTTATTTATCGGGAATTTCAATCAAAAATTAAAATGTGCACATGCCCCAAATCAATATTGGCTTCAACATGTCACCTTTCAAATACCTGACAAGTCTCACATCAATTTTGCTAACACGGCAAAAATAAGGAAAAGGCAAAAAAGAATCAATATGCGACTTGTGAACTCTCAAACGAAAACATGCTGTCAAAAGCAATTAAAGAAAATCCCTTACTTCTTGTTTTCAAAATTGACTTTGCATAAAACCCACTTTCTGAGTTTAGTTGCTACAAACGCAACAAATAAAATAGCCCATCTTTGAAAAGTATTAGGGCCTATTAAACGATTTTGAGGAATTGTATTCTTGGAGAGGGGCATAGGGTCTTGTCAACTTGTAGAAACTTATTGGTACTGGTATGCATTATAGTTGGGCACTGCTAAAAGAAAAATCAAGTTTGGTCATAGGAAAATGGCTAATGAAATGAAAAAAATAGGAAATGAATGGCCAATAATTTGTTAAAAAAAACAATTTGGGCTATTATATTTCGGCCCCCTCACACGGAATTATTGTTAGTTCATTTTAATGACAAAAAATCATCATTTTAATAGCGGGGAACTTGATTTTAATAACTCGGTAAGTAATGGGAAAAAAATTTTTGTGCGGCTAGGAAGCCAAAATTGGTACTCCCACTAGGGGCGCTGGTTATTTGTGGGGAAACTTTCCATAAAGGATGGAGAATTTCTGTGGGGTTTCTCTCTGGGGGGGGAGATGGGTTAAACAAAAAAAAAAAACATTAAAACTCTTTTTTTGAAAAAACAATTTTGAAGTTTTTGCCGCAATATCAGCTAAGCAATAAAGTTTTTTTGTTTTTCAGCTATGGGTTCAAAAATCCCGGGGCCTGTGGCTCTGGAATCGAAAAAAAAAAACCTATTTTGTAAAAAGGCTTGATATTACTACGCAGATGCAAGCCCCTACTTGAGCCTGAAAAACGAAAACCGAAAAGCTAAAAAAACCCAATTTTTGGCTCCCAAAATTTTTCGGCAACCGAAATTCCATTTTTTTTTCCCGAAAAAAAACCCGAAAATCTTGAAGACTTGTCCCCGAAAAACTCCCCGAATTTTTAAGATTGTCCCCCGAATTTGAATTTTCGAGAGTGGAAGGCCCTGTAATATAGTATAAAACCTGCATGATGTCGGTAAACAACCAAAAATTTGTTTACCTACATTTTTGTTACATTTTTTTTTACAAGTTCAAGAAGACAAACATTTCGTTTTTGGAGAGGAGGGGGGGGGGTGGTTTAAAAAACAACTCCCCCCCCCCCTCCCCTGTTACGTTCATTTTGGGTACAGCCTTGTCAAGGAAAAAAAAAAATTTGCTATTGCTTAAAGGAAACAGTAACGAAAAAAACCTGTCAAATAGTAGGCTATTTGCAAACAAGAGGACCGCTATAAGATAAAACCATTGCAAAGCTGTGGGGGTTCTCATGGAGAGTTACAATATTTAAACGATTGGAAAAATTTAAAAAAACGATTGTTTTTTTTGTGGTTTAAGGGGGGGGGAAGGGAACCTAGGTTAGGTTCTATATATTTAACCTAAGTTTTTTTTATTGTTTTAAAAAAAATTAAGTTGTGTAAAGCAACAGATTAAAAAACTTTAGCGTAAAATTAAGAAGCGAGGCATGAGGAGGAGGACAGCCCCTTTCATATAGTACAGAATAATTTCTGTTTCGATTTTAAGTTTTAATGTTGGCGTTCCTTACTTTCAGTTTAAATTTTTTTATTTAATTTCTGAACGTTTTTGAAAATTAATGCAGTTTAAGATTTTGGCTCACCGTACATGAATAATTAAAAAAACGAAAAAATTTGCATATTTAATTTTACTTTTTTGGCTAAATGGCTTTCTCAAAATTTTGTTCTGATGTAACTTACGAATTAAACTTACGTTAACGATAAACTTCTATATTTCGTATGTTTTATTACGTATATTAGTAGGGAGGTTTGCCCCTAGTCGATACCTTGCTCTTTTACGCTAACAATTCGAGTTTTGTGTCAAATCTACCACATAAAACCCATGAATCACAAAAAAAAAAGCCGGTTAATTAGAATAGGGATAAGCTCTTTTGCAAAACTACTAAAAAAAAAAAAACTAGTGAAAAAAAAAAGGGGCGAGGTATTGGACTAGGGGGCGAAACCCCCTCATATACCTAATAAAGTTTCTGTTTGTTTTAAGTTTTAATGTTGCTCCTTACTTTCAGTTTAAAAAAAAAAAACTATTTTTTTATTTAATTCCTGATCGTTTTTTAAATAATCCGGCGCTCCCTTCCATAATAGAAATGTCCCTTCCCCCAAGGTTAAAAACATCCTCCATGGAAAGGAAATCCTCCCCCGTAACCCTTTTCCTCCCCCTCCCCATACAGAAAAAAAGAAATGTTCCTCCTGAAAAAGCACAAAAATTCAGCTTAAAACTTCCCATTAATGCATAAACTTTACTGTTTGACATACTTTCGCCGGAAATAAATTTTTAAAACCTCTCTCTTAAATAAAAGCTTTTATATGCGCCTAATTTGACAAAAAATTCTATTCTGTCTTCAAATATAGGAGTATCATCACCCTTTTCTTTATCAGGACGTTTAAAATTATCAAAAAACATCAATGATACCACTAAACGGGCAACTAATAACGGAACGACACCCTGGGAGAGCTACGCGAAAAAAAATTATCATGACTCAACGGAAATTTGTTGTTGTCATTTTTTTAATGACAAAAAAATATCATTTTAATAGCGGGGGGGGAACTTGATTTTAATAACCGAAGAGTAATGGAAAAATTTTCTGCGGGAGCCAAAATTTTTTGTTTTGTTTACTAGGGGACCGGTTATTTGTGGGGAAAACTTCCATAAAGGGATGGAATTTCTGTTTTTTTTTCTGGGGGGAGGTGGGTTAAACAAAAAAAAACCATAATTGGGTACTTACGCATTATGCGGGCCCACCGCATAATTTACAAGTCTGACCATTATTTTTTTTTTGGGGGGGGGGGGCATCCCACTAGCGGGGGGGGGGTTCGGGTGAGCCACGAGTCAATTATTTTTTTTTTCTTTGTCGGGGGGACGGGTTAGTGTCAAACCCCTAAAACCCCCACCCCCCCCCCCCCCCCACCCCCACCCCCCATGGTTACTACCTTGGCCAAGGGAAACAAATTTGCTATTGTACAAGGAAACCAGTCACGAACAAAAAAACCTGTCAAATAGGCTATTTGCAAGAGATCGCTATAGATAAATGACTGCAAAAAAAGCCGTGGCTTCTCAATGAGTGTCCAATATTTACACGATTGATTTTTGTGGTGGTTAAGGGGGGAAAAAAAAGGTACCTAGGTTAGGTTTTTGGTTAACGTATTTAATATATGGTATGATTTCCCTCCCCCCCTAATGTGCAAATATATAGCCCAATTGTTTTTTTTTTTCTAAATTATTATAAATTCAATCCTATTTTATTTTACATTCGTCCTATATAATTTGGGCGGGGGGCTTTACCCCCCTAGATTTGTCACTCCGTTTGCAAAAAAACCATAAGCTAACGGATAAAACAGCTAATGGTGGGGGATCCGGGGCAGTGGTGAGGGGGGCGCGTGTGCCCCCTAGCGAAGTCTAAGCATATCATATTCTTGATGCGCTACTTGAACGTCAAGTAAAGTGGTATTTCTTAAGAAAATTTATTTAAAAAAAACAAAGTTTTTTCCGAAGGAAGTAAAGAGCAAAGTTGAAACTTAAAACGAACAAAAATTATTACTTTTACAGCCTATCTAACATATATCAAAAAATAAAAAACTAGTACAAATAAAAACCAACTAATTGTGTTTCTCTATGCTTTTAGGATTATAAAAAAACTAGCGCTTTACTGGGGGAAAAATCACAAAAACACAAAAGTCAAGTATAAAAAAAACAGGATTATGATTTAAGAATTCAAAAGTGAGCATGTAGCCTAACAACACTAAAAAAAACGAATCGAAAAGGCATTTCATAGTCTTACACTCCAGTCCAATACTATCAAGATGGCTTTACTTCAAAAAACTTGTTTTACAGACTAATTGTATGTCCTTTTCAGAACCAAAAACGAGAGCCAGTCATTGAAACTCAGCCATTGTGCAGAGAAGTAATACCAAATTAAATGTAAAAAAAAAAAAAATAAAGCAAAATCCTAATCTGGATTGTTACTTTATTTGTTTTTTTTTTTTTTTAATGATTTCTTGATTGAAAAAAAATTCTACAAGGAGAAAAAATAAGGAAAATCTCAAGAAAAACGGCCACATTTCCTAAATGAAAGTACCCAAAAAGGAAATGTTTTTTCAAAAAAAACATAGGAGGGGTTTGGTCCCCCCCCCAAAAAAAAAAAAAAAACCCTAAAGAAGCAAAAAATACCCCTGCTCCCCATAATTGACGGCACTTTACACATAGAATATTTAAACGTATCGGAATTTTCTGGTCCTTTTATATCTTCAAAAATTCTTATTTTTATAAAACAAAAAATTGCGAAGGAAAAAAAGAATGGTTTGTTGTTTTGTCTTCGCCGGGTTTTTTGTTTTATCATGGATTTAGCCAGTGAGTGTGGTCTCAAGAAATTATTTACAAAATTCTTTATTTTACATTGGTCGTGAACAGATAAGGTTGTTTTATCTTGATGTTTTTACAGGGGATTTTTTATTTGTGAATATTTCATTTGTTAATGTGTATTCACTAAGTTCAAAATTTCAAATTGGAATTAGTTCATTAAGAAATACAGTGGAAAAACAAGCCTATGCCAAAAAAGATGAAACACAGATACGTCATTTCAGTACAAACTGATTAGTGTTATTTCCAGCTTATCTATTTTTGTTCATTGCATGCCCTGAGCTTGATAACCAATTCAGATTCAAAATAAAAAACAAGTAATTTTATTTTTCAAGATGAAAAAAAGTAAAAGAGTGACATTCTCAAAAAATTTAAACGAAAAGAAAATAAAACTATTGCATGATATGAGGGGGGAGGGGATATTTTCCGTGGGGAGTATTTTCTGGCAGAAGGAGCATTTTCTGCGGGTGGGTAAAAATTTTTGTGTTGGGGTGGGGGGGGGGGGGGGAGATTTCCCGTTTTTTTTTCTGTGGGAGGATTTTTTTGGTGGGGGGTGGGGGGGGGGGGGGGGTTAAAACGGGGGGTATGTAAAAAACCTAAGTCCTTAGAAAGCTCAGCAGGCATGAAAAAAAAAAACCAATAATTTTCAAAAAATTCAAATTTTCAATTTTTCAAAGTTGTCAAAAAAATTCCGCTTTTTAATTTAAGTTGTTTAAATTTATTTGTTTTAGTTTAGTTTCTATTTGTTTTAAGTTTTAATTACTACCCCGTACTTATAGATTGAATTTGTCCTATTTAATTTACTTATCTAGAAACCGCAAAAAACAATATTTGTTTTTGTTTTTTAAATATTATAATGGAATATTTCTGAGATTAATGACTATTAATAAAACAAATTGCTACTGGTATTTACAGTTCACATGTGTTCACTATTTTTCTTTCTTTTTTTTGAAAAAACAATTTTGAAGTTTTTGCCGCCAATATCAGCAATAAGTGTTTTCAAGCTATGGGTTTCAATCCCGGGCTGTGGCTCTGGATCTAAAACCTATATTGTAAAGGCTTTGATTTACTACGCAGATACAAGCCCTACTTGAGCCTGAAAAACGAAAGCTAAAAACCAATTTTGGCTCCCAAATTTTCGCAACAAAATTCCATTTTGTTTTTTCCCGAAAAAAAATCCACGAATCTTGTTAGACTTTTCCCCGAAAACTCCCGAATTTTTAAGACTTGTCCCCAAATTTAAATTTTCGAGAGTGGAAGCCCTGTATAGTATTATACCTGCATGATGCCTAAACACCAAAATTTGTTTTACCTACATTTTTGTTAAATTTTTACAAGTCAGACAAACATTTCGTTTTTGGGAGGGGGGTGTTCAAAATCCCCCCCTGGGTACAGCCTTGTCCAAGGGAAAAAAAAAAATTTGCTATTGTACAAGGGGAAACCAGTAACGAAAAACCTGTCAAATAGGCTATTTGCAAGAGACCGCTACCGCTATAAGGCCTGTTTTTTTCACTCATCAATGTGCTAAAGTTCTTACATCCTTTGGTCGTTTTTTTGTGCAAAAAACAAACGTCTTTCATCATTCTGCTCTGATCAGCGGTCTGAGAAAAAACAATGATGAGTAGATCATCAAAGTCTCTCTCATCATTGTTCTATATGGCAAAACAATGGCGGTACTTCACACTTTTTGCTAACATCAGTGAGCTGTAAGATCTTATTTTGGCTCACCGTACATAAATAAATTAAAACGAAATTTGCATATTAATTTTCCTTTTTTTGCTAAATGGCTTTCTCGAAATTTTGTTCTGACGTAACTTACGAATTAACTTGCATAACGAACAACTCTATATTCGTATGTTTTTATTACGTATATTAGGGAGTTTGCCCCTAGTCGATACCTTGCTCCTTTACGCTACAATTTTCGAGTTTTGTTCGAATCACAAAAAAAAACCCACTGAATCACAAAAGCCGGTTAATTAGAATAGATAGCTCTTTTGAAAACTACTAAAAAAAAGACTAGTGAAAAGGGCGAGGTATTGACTAGGGGGCGAACCCCCTCATATACGTAATAATTTCTGTTTTGTTTTTAAGTTTAATATTGTTCCTTACTTTAAGTTGAAAAAACTAGTTTTTTTTATTTAATTCTGATCGTTTTTTAAATAATGCTGGGGAAAATCGGCGCTCCCTTCATAGAAAATGTCCCTTCCCCCAAGGAAACATCCTCTTGGAAAGAATCCTATTCCCCCGTAACCCTTTCCTCCCCCTCCATCAGAAAAGAATCCCTCCTAAAACGTCTTTATACTTCCCATTAACCAATACTATATGTAAAAACAATGGGGCAAAGTTCCTGAACTGAGTGAGTTCAAAATTGCTATCCCACGCTTATCCCGAAAAAACCGTTGACTTAATTATAAATTCATATTACGGGAAGGAGTTCTGGGCAAGTGAAACAATTCTATCATTTCAGTGTTTGAAGTTCTCGAATGAAAAATGACAGTGGACGAAATTTTAAAAACCATCGGTGAAAACAAAGCCATTTTAGTCAGATAGCAAACAGTAAACATTTCTTATGGCGCCTAATTTCATCATGAATAAAATAGTAATAAATTAAGGGAAAAGTTTAGGTTCGCCTATAATAGGCGAAATAGGGGGGGGGGGGGAATTACTGATTACTGATACATCTGTATCAGTAATCTTGTATGTTATTGTCAGTTACCAATTGTTAAAATTTAAGGTTTTTTTCAAACAGTTCGTGGCAACGAACTGTAAGTAAGGAGCGACCCTGCTCAATAGTAACCGAAATTCTAAAAAACCAGAATTTTGATACCCATAGATACATCAATAGAATCAGATTTTTATGCTGAATTCAAATATATAACTTTCATCAAGTGTTTAGTCCCACCCATCAAAAATTACGTGCCTGAGAAAATTTGGCTTATATTCGAAAAAAAAAGGGAAACACCCCCAAAAAGTCATAGAACTGTAATGAAAAATCACACCATCGGATTCAGCGTATCAGAGAAATACCTGTTGCGGAAGTTTCAAGCTCCTATCTGCAAAAATGTGGAATTTTTGTATTTTTTGGTCAAACAGTTCGTGGTAACGAACTGTAAGTAAGGAGCGGGTGTATCCCATTTGAGCGCTTTTCCCATTTGAGCGCCATGGCGCGCAAATGGGAAATTCCCATTTGCGCGCCGTATTTTTTAATTAGTTCAGTTGTGTCCCATTTGAGCGCCAGATAATATTTTGCGTTTCCTCTTCATGTTGAAAATCGCTCTTCTCTTATCCAAGTCCGAAATTGAACTGAACTGAGCTAACAATCTTGCACCCTCTTATAACATTTACTTCGAGCGCCCATTAATCCTAAATTTACGATGCAAGGTCAGGTGACCTAATTGCGTAAGCGATTGCACAACCGTTTACCTACGGTATAGCCCTTACCGTTTCATTATAGAACCGGTTTTTTTTTTCGTTAGTTTCTTTCAGCTTAGCGTGATACAAGCAGCAGGGTTGCCAACTCGACATATTTTATGTCCAAAGGACATATTTCTATGTGCCTGGACATAATAGGGCAAAAAATGGACAGATTTTAGACATAAAGTGGACACATTTTCCAAATTTATGAGGTAAAAACAAATTACTTTCATAAAAAAAAATGTCACTCATCACCAAATGAGTGCTAAGACTTATATATCTACTTATTTTTAGTTCTGTTTTGTGTTTTCCGGGGTGCTTGCTGCTTCCCTGAAGCAAACTTTCTGAAAATGTCTTCAAAATTCTTTCACCTATAAAATGGTATTATTAACCCTGATTTTGATCGCCACGGTCAAGATAAAGACAAGCTGTCACCTTTTTCATATAAACTTACTTCCGGCTTCCGAACGTCACACAAAAACCTCATTGAAAAGTTAACAAAATGAAACCTTTCGATTGTTGTTGGTCTGAAATCAAAAACAAAAGCCAAGTTGTCAAACCCCGGGGTAAATTCCTTCAGTTTGAAAATTTCATCACGGGAAAGGAGCTGAGAGAAATTTAAGTAAGTAAAAAATTTAATATTAGGTGATATAGCTAGGTGATCAGGTAAATTTTTCGCAAATCATATTATTGACTTACGAATAAAGTAAACACACCACTCGATGCCTTTTTTAGGCTCTTTCCAAATATAATAATCATTTTTGTCGGAAATGAATTTTACCCCCACCCCTATGTATACCAATCCAGGGTATATATTTGCACATTAGGGGGGGTGGGGTAAATTTTAAACTTACCTCCCATTAACATCAGAAATAAAATTTACCCCCCCCCCCTAATGTGCAAATATATACCTGAATTGGTATATATAGGGGGGGGGTAAAATTCATATCAGAAAAAATGATTATTCTATTGGAAAGAGCATAAAAAAGGTATCGAGTGGTATGTTTACTTTATTCTTATGTCAATAATATCAACTGCGAAAAAATTTACCGACGGGTCTTCATGTCTGTTTTCCTCATACAGTATATAGCGGTGGATACCGCATAATGCATAAGTACCTGTATATACCTTTAGTAGTAAATATATATGGTATACATAAATACTATATATATTTACTTAGTTTATAATACTATAAAGCAATATATATAGTATAAGCCTAAAATTGGGGCTATTGAAAAAGGAGATATGTTAATAAGACAGTTCCTATTTATAATATAAAAAATTGTAGTTATCAAACTTTGAAAGTCATTTCGCTATACTTACCTCCCAGCACCTCTAATGTGCAGACGTATAGATAGACGAATTGTATTATTCCCATATGTTTCCCCGTTTCTTGCTTTCGTCAGCATTTATTTGATTTACGGTTATACTTGTTGAAAAAAGAGTGATGCATAGCAAAATGCATAGAAAAATATTAATTTTACTATATTTTTGCACATTAAGGAGGAAAGCATAGTGGAATAACTTTAAAAATTATATATATATATATATAAATATATATATATATATATATATATATATATATATATATATATATATAGCTATATATATATATATATATATATATATATATATATATATATATATATATATATCTATATAAATATATATATATATATACATATATATATATATATATAGTTTCGATCACTCATAACTGACATAACTGACATAACTTACGATTTAACTTACATAACGAACTTCTATATTCGTATATTTTTATTACGTATATTAGGGGGGTTCGCCCCTATTCAATACCTCGCTCTTTACGCCGAAGTTCAAATTTTGTTCCAGTTTTCTTAGAATGACCCCTTAATCACAAATGCCGTTAGTTAGAATAAATAGCTCGGATGAAAATAAAAAAAAAAAAATAGCGCAAAGAGCGAGGTAGCCTAATGACTAGCGACGTTTTGGCGAACCCAATCATGTACGTATTAATTAATTTCTGTTTGTTTTAAGTTTTGGTGTTGCTCTTACTTTCAGTTGAAAATATTGTTTTTTCTTATTTTAATTTCTTATTGTTTTTTAAATAATTCTGGAAATCCGGCACCCCCTTCATAGTAATGTCTCTTCCTCCATGGAAAGATCCTCCCACGTAAAACCCGACCCCCCCCCCCCCCCAACTACCAGAAAAAATTCGCCCTGAAAACTTCTGTATACTTCCAATAACCAATATTATGTGTAAACATTGGGCAAAGTTCAGAACTTGCAGACTGTCCCCGTGGGACTGTGGGGGTCATCCTCAAAGACGTAGTTATTGTATTTTTCGAACATGCTGAACAAAATGGCTATCTTAAAATTTTGATCCAGTTGACTTTGGGGAAAAATGAGCCTGGGAGGGGGCTTAATTGCCCTCTATTATTTTGGTCACTGAAAAAGGGCACTAGAACTTTTAATTTCCATTCGAATAAGCCCTCCCTCGATATTCTAGGACCACTGGGAAGTCAGTTTGACAATGAAGAGCTCCAAGAATAAACAACTGCTAGAACACGACGGTTTCGTCTACAGATTCGATAAGCCGATTTCTGGAGGAAGAAAGAAGAGCTGGAGATGCATGAAGAAGGGATGTCTCGGGCGGTTACACACTGATTCCAGCGACGGCTCACCAGTTTCAGTTGGTACGCACGACCACAGCGCTGATCCTCTGCAGACCCAGCAGTACAAATTCCGGTCAGACCTTCGAAGCGAGTCAGCCCGTACTACTCGTCCGATTCCCGCTATCTACGACGGCCAGGTCGCAAGTGCTGCTGCCAGTGGGCTGAGGGCTTTGCCTCACTTACCCTATAAGCACGTGAAGTCGTCCATGTACAGATCACGAAACAAGCTGATACCACCACTGCCCGCTGATACTATATCCGTACCGACGCCCTTGCCCCAGGCTTTTCAGTGAGACGTCTGCAAACCAGAGATTCCTCCTCTTTCAGCTTCAAAAAATAACGCTGCGATTTGCTTTGCAACCGACGAGTCGTTAAGTCTGCTTGAACGAAGCCCGGAATGGTATATGGACGGCACCTTCGACTCAGCTCCTTCCCATTCGGCCAGTTGTTCACCGTTCACGTTTTCTTCGGCGACAAGCAACTTCCCGCTGTCTTCGTGCTCATGGAGAGCAAGTCTGCACAGCTTTACAACGACGTCTTCAGCGAGCTGATCCTACAGGCTGCGATGAAAGGAGTGACACTTCGCCCGACGACCGTCGTCTCTGATTTTTGAGACCGGTCTGCTGACATCCGTGAAGCAAGTTTTTCCGGCCGCCAAGCACCGTGGGTGTTACTTCCACTTTTGCCAAGCAGTAATCAGAAACTTGGGGCGTCACTCAGTCCGTGAGCTGTACATGACCGATGCAGACTTCAACCTCTACGTTCGAAAGCTTCTGGCTCTGGCGTTCCTACCTCCAGCGATCGTCAGAATCAATTCTGGTCCAATCATTTCTCACATCGTTCGTACCTGGCCTTCGGCTCGTCCGTTTGTCACTTACTTCAGCCGTCAGTGGTTCGACCAATGTCCTCCTCATTTCTGGTCAGTCTACGGCATCCAGCGAAGGACAAACAACGACCTCGAATCATGGCACATGCGGTTTAACCGAAGAGTCGGTCGCTACCACCCGAACTTGTGGCAGTTTATCTCTTTCCTGAAAGGAAGAACAAGCAGTCGTCGATTCTGCAAGGACACAGCTACTCCAGGGTCATGTCATCCATCGGACGAACAAGAAGTATGCAGGGCTGAACGAACGACTCGAAAAGCTGTCGACGGAGTACAGGGCTGGAACTCGAACAGCAGACGAGCTTCTCTTGGGTGTCGCACATAACATTTCGCGCGGATGTGTGATATTAGCAGTTTTTGTTTGTATTTTTACCAATATATTAATTTGAATTATCCGTTTTTGGCACGATTTTTGGGTGATTTCGTTCCATTTTCTAAACGATCGTTGTGAAATAACTCTAAAAAAAGAGCCGAATATTTCGACTTGACCAGCAAGCTTCTTCAGCGGCAATCAGTTCTTACCCTATGAACGTGCGTAAAATCTTCACTTATATTCTTCACAAGCTTAACAAACGTTTAGCTTCTTAACTCTCAGTACAGAGTTATTTCACAACCATTGACCCAATAAAATCCTCAGTTTTGTTCGTTTGTCTTCGTGGCAATAAATATTTCTACAGGTCAATGTGGCAGCAAACCACGCTTCATCCACCGCAAAATCACAATTTTGGGTTTGGCGCTCAAATGGTACTCCGTGGCGCTCAAATGGGAACAAAATTCCATGGCGCTCAAATGGAACAAAATTCCGTGGCGCTCAAATGGGAAAGCGCTCAAATGGGAAACCCCTAAGGAGCGACCCGGCTCAATGGTACCGAAACTCTAGAAAACGGGTTTTTGATACCAATAGATATATCAAAAGAATCAGATTTCAATGCTGATTTCAAATATATAACTTTCATCAAGTTTAGTGCTACCCATCAAAAGTTAAGCACCTGAGAAAATTTGGCTGTCTGATTTTCAAAAAAAGGGGGAAAGACCCCCTAAAAGTTATAGAACCTTAATGAAAATCACACCATCATATTCAGCGTATCAGAGAACCCTACTGTAGAGTTTTCAAGCTCCTATCCACAAAAAATGTGGAATTTTACATTTTTTTGCCAGAAAAAAAGATCACGGATGCGTGTTTATTTGTTTTTTTTTTTCCTCAGGGGTGATCGTATCGACCCAGTGGTCCTAGAATATCGTGGGAGGGCTCATTGGAACTGAAATTAAAAGTTCTAGTGCCCTTTTTAAGTGACCAAAAAAAATGGAGGGCAACTAGGCCCCTCCCACGCTTATTTTTTTTCCTAAAAAAAATAATTTTCCTAATTTCCTATCCTATTAAAAATTTTCCTATTTTTTTCCTCCCACGCTTTATTTTTTTTACATTTAATTTGGTATTACTTCTGCACAATGGCTGAGTTCAATGACTGGCTCTCGTTTTGGTTCTGAGAAGGACATACTATTAGTCTGTAAACAAGTTGAAGTAAAGCCATCTTGATAGTATTAGGACTGGTGTAAGACTATGAAATGCCTTTTCGATTCGTTTAGTGTTGTTAGGCTGCATGATCACTTTTGATTCTTAAATCAATAATCCTGTTTTTTATGCTTGACTTTTGTGTTTTCAGTAAAGCGCTAGTTTTTTATAATCCTAAAAGCATAGAGAAACACAATTAGTTGGTTTATTGTACTAGTTTTATTGATATATGTTAGATAGGCTGTAAAAGTAATAATTTTTGTTCGTTTTAAGTTTCAACTTTGCTCTTTACTTCCTTCGGAAAAACTGGGTTTTTTTTTAAATAAATTTTCTTAAGAATACACTTTACTTGACGTTCAAGTAGCGCATCAAGAATATGATATGCTTAGACTTCGCTAGGGGGCACGCGCCCCCCTCACCACTCCCCGGATCCGCCACCATTAGCTGTTATCCGTTAGCTTATGGGTTTTGCAAAAAACGGAGTGACAAATCTAGGGGGAAAGCCCCCCGCCCAAATTATATAGGACGAATGTAAAATAAAATAGGATGAATTTATAATAATTTAGAAAAAAATTTGGGCTATATATTTGCACATTAGGGGGGGAGGGAATCATACCATATATTAAATACGTAACCAAACGTAACCTAGGTACCTTTTCCCCCTTAAACCACAAAAATCAATCGTGTAAATATTGACACTCATTGAGAAACCACGGCTTTGCAGTCATTTATCTATAGCGATCTCTTGCAAATAGCCTATTTGACAGGTTTCGTGACTGGTTTCCTTGTACAATAGCAAATTGTTCCCTTGGCCAAGGTAGTACCCAGGGGGGGGGGGGGGGGGGGGTTTAGGGGTTTGACCCCCCCCCCCCAAAAAAAAAATAATGGTCAGACTTGTAAATTATACGGTGCCCGCATAATGCGTAAGTACCCAATTATGTTTTTTTTGTTTAACCCACCTCCCCCCAGAAAAAAACAGAAATTCCATCCCTTATGGAAGTTTCCCCACAAATAACCGGTCCCCCCCTAGTACAAATTTGCTCCCACAGAAAATTTTCCATTACTCGGTTATTAAAATCAAGTTCCCCGCTATTAAAATGATATTTTTTGTCATTAAAAAGACAACAACAATTCCGTTGAGCCGAAATATATAGCCCAAATTTGTTTACAAATTATTGCATATTCATCCTATTTTATTTTATTTCATTAGCATGAACCAAACTTGATTTCTTTTTGATACAACCTTCCATTTTTGATACACGGCAAAAATAAAGAAAAAAAAGGAATTCAATATGCGACTTCTCAAACAAAAAACAGGTGTCAAAAGCAATTAAGAAATCCCGCCTCGTTTCAAAGGATAAAATTTTGAAAAAAAATTACTATTAAGAAAAAGTTGCCATGGGACATTGATTCAGGAATGGGTAACTATTATTTGGTTCGTTTTTAAAAGTAAAAGTTTATTCAAAAAAAAAGTTTATGGTGATTTCTAAAAAAAGCCTAAAACACATCAAAAATAGTGTCAGATCAATATGAAAGTGTACCATTGGAATCTTGCATAGTTGAAAACATTGTACAGGGGAATACCAGTTCCCCTCATTCAGTGGCAGATCCAGCGGGGAGGGGGCGAAGGGGCGCACGCCCCCCTAGTGTAGCCTAAAGTAGTGTAATTTACTTAATTTACTCAAGTTTGCGTTAATTAAACTTACTCCTGACGCAAGTTTATCGGATCAACCGATTTTGCGCCCCCCTAAATTTTTATTGGGTCCACCTATTCTGCCCCCCCCCCCCAAAAAAAAAAAAACAACAAAATCCTTGATCCGCACCTGTCCTCATTGAATAACAAGGAAAATCACTTTTCTCAATAATTTCAATCTGAATATTTATCTTAAACTTACGTTTAAACTACCTCCGATTTACATCAGAAACAAAATTTGCCCCACCCCCCCCCCCCCCTTATGTAGAAATGTATACCCTGAATTGGCAGATATAGGGGGGGGGCTGAAATTCATTTCCGATAGAAATGATTATTATATTTGTAATCAGCATAAAAAAAAGGCATAAAAAGCATAAAAAAGCATAAAAAAAGAGCATTAAAGAGCATAATTTACTTAATTAACTCAAGTTTACGTTAATTAAACTTACTCCTGATGCAAATTTATCAGATCAACCTACGTTGCACCCCGTAATTTTTTTATAGAATCCAAACTATTTTGCCCCCCCCCCCCCCCAAAAAAAAAAAAAAAAATCCTTCATCCGCACCTGCCCACATTGAATAACAAGGATAATCACTTTTCTCAATAATTCCAATCTGAATTATTATCTTCTCTGAAAATCAAATTTAAATAAAAAATTTCTTATATTAATAAACCTTTTACAATTTAATGTTTTGTTTGCCATCATGAATCATGAATTTGCCAAAACATGAATTAGCAGGTTCTGCCTATAGGCCTAGCAACAAGCGGACGAAAACCCGACAAAAGCGATAACAGGAAATCCATGAACGGAACAAAGCAATATTGCGTAATAACTATATACATGAGCGATTCCTATATGTCCGTCTATAGGAAGATTTGACACTTCTTAGTAAATTTAAAAATAGGAAGCAATGTACAATCGAAACTATTTGAATTAGTAACCTACTCGTTCAGAAAAGAAACAGGATTTTAACTGTAAAAAAAAATCAAGTTTCTAGGTGGTATAATACAGTAATTAGAGTAGTTTAAATGTCAAAAAGTTTTTAAAATGATAATGCATCGCAGGTGACCGGAATTAGGAGACTTTTTGTCCGTGAATAGGATGATGATTCATTCCTATCAAAGATTCTGTCGGGAATAGGCAGGTGGCCGACTACTGGGTGTCTTACCCTAGGCTAATTGGTAAATTAATATGATTTGGTACATATTTACCGGCTAATTAGGTAAATGATTAGTCCCCTCTGATTGAGTGAAGCTGAAAATAAATAGGCTACTGGAGTTCCACTTCAGCATTTATTGGCATGCAGACAATTATTTGGCCAGATACTCTATGCAAATATTATAGCTGTTTGCAAAATTTGGTTAAAACCTATCCAATTTTCGAAAATATCATACAAGTTCATGAACATCAACTTCTGAAGAATCTCTTAAAATCAACTAGCCTAGATGGCCAAAATGGAAATAGCCCACATACATTGCCTTTTTATT
Source organism: Artemia sinica (assembly GCA_027921565.1). Taxonomy (NCBI): domain Eukaryota; kingdom Metazoa; phylum Arthropoda; class Branchiopoda; order Anostraca; family Artemiidae; genus Artemia; species Artemia sinica. The sequence goes on from CM051273.1 coordinate 8,233,858, forward strand.
TAGCCTAGTTCTAAAGCATAGTGAGCCAGTAGCACACTTCTGGGAGGTTGACATATGCTACTCTATAATCCCTAGACATTTGTAACTAGAGCATTCTACTCTTCTGAATAAAACATCTGTCATAAAATTTTGACTAGATGTGTCTCAACATTGAATGGGCTTGGGAGGAGGGCTGCTCGCTCTCTTCTGTCTTTTGATGCTTAAAAAGAGCACTAGAACTTTTAGTTTCTAATCAGATTAGCTCCTTCTAAAGTGTCAATAGGCTAGTATTTCTAGATAGGCTATTTCCAGATATTTCAAACCTCATATAGGCCTATTTGGATTGAGCAAAGTTGTAGTAAAGCTTAAGGTAGCCTAAATTTCTCCCAAATCATATTATTGACTTACAAATAAAGTGAATATACCACTCAATGCATTTTTTTGGTCAATATATATGAAATCATATTATTGAGTTAGGACTAAAGTGAATACACCATTCGATGCGTTTTTTTATGCTAATTACGGATGTAATAAGCATTTCTATCGGAATGAATTTCAGCCCCCCCCCCTATATAGGCTATACCTAACCCAACCCTGAATTGGCATATATAGGGGGGGGGGGCTGAAATTCATTTCCGATAGAAATGCGTATTATATTTGTAATCAGCATAAAAAAGGCGGTCAATACATAGGCTATGAAATCATATTATTGAGTTAGGACTAAAGTGAATACACCATTCAATGCCTTTTTTTATGCCAATTACAAATATAATCAGCATTTCTATCAAAATGAATTTCAGCCCCCCCCCCCCCTATATAGGCTATACCTAACCCAACCCTGAATTGGCATATATAGGGGGGGGCTGAAATTCATTTCCGATAGAAATGCTTATTATATTTGTAATCAGCATAAAAAAAGGCATCAAATGGTGTATTCACTTTAGTCCTAACTCAATAATTTGATTTCGTATATATTGACCATTTTTTATGTTCTTTCCAAATATAATAATCATTTTTGTTGGACATGAATTTTACCCCCACCCCTGTATATACCAATTCAGGGTATATGTTTGCACATTAGGGGGGTAAGGGTAAATTTTAAACTTACCTCCCATTTTGGTAAATTGTTGCCAAATCATATTATTGAGTTAGGAATAAAGTGAATACACCATTCAATGCCTTTCTTTATGCTGACAAATATAATAATCATTTCTATTCGAAATGAATTTCAGCCCCCCCCCCTATATATGCCAATTCAGGGTAAATATTTCTACATTAGGGGGGTTGTGGGTAAAGTTTAAACACCTCCCATTTACATCAGAAACAAAATTTGCCCCCCCCCCCTCCTAACGTAGAAATATATACCCTGGGGGGAGGTCTGAAATTCATTTCCAATAGAAATGATTATTATATTCATAATCAGCATAAAAAAGGCATCAAGGGGTATATTCACTTTATGCATAAGTCAATAATATGATTTGGTAGAAATTTACCCCCATTTTTATGGTGATTACAAATATAATAATCATTTTTTTCAGAAATGAATTTAAGCCCCCCCCCTAACCTAACCTAACTCCCACCCCCAAATGTGTAAATATATATCCTGAATTGACATATATAGGGGGGGGGGCTAAAATTCATTTCCAACAGAAATGATTATTATATTTGTAATCAGCATAAAAAACATGTATTGAATTGTATATTCACTTTATTTGTAAGTCAATAATATGATTTGGTAAAAATTTACTAGGGTGGGGGTAAAATTCATTTGCAACAAAAATGCTTATTATATTTGGAAAGAGTATAAAAAAATGCACTTCCTAATTCTTTCAGGCCTACTTTTATTTCTTGTTTGATGGAAGCCTGAAAGAATTAGGAGTGGTCCAAAATGTAGTTAGTAGTTAAAACCAAGTTTAACAGCTGAACTTGATTTGCGTTTTCCTGGGATCAACAGATTTGCAATGGTTTCCTAAAGGTCTGAATAGCAGAGCAAACTCTTTTAGTGTAATTTTACTCCACTTGCTTTGCTTAAAAGCAGGTTAAAATAGAGTATTATTACACCAATTCAACACAAATTTTAACCATTGGCCAGCACAGAACAATGAAATCCATATTGCAGAAAGACAAGGCTAACTTTGAACAAATGTTCTAAGTTACCCCCCCCCCCCCCAAAAAAAAAAATAAATACTTGCAGGAAACATTGAACACTGCCACCATATTGAACCTATGGAATTAGGAAGAGATTTTACCAGAAAACCTAACCATTTGGCTCCTCAGCTATAGAAAAATGTCAAAATGAAAGTCCTAGTTTAGCTTATCTAAGTAAAAAGGGTAACTTACTTTTAGCACATTTTTCAACTGCTCAAATTCTCTTGCAATTGACAAGATAAGATTTTGTCAGGTGCTGATTTCAAGAACTAGCCTACCAACTGATTCAGATGCCATCTAGCAATAATCTATTATTTAAGTTTGAACAAGCAATTCCACCATTGTGCAATAAAGAGCACATTATGTTTGTTACTGGTTACCCCTCTCTATGGTATTATATATTTATCCTATTTTTTCTTTAAGCAACATTCACAAGCATGTCTAGCTAGAATACCATGTCTAGACAGTATCCAATGTCTAGGCAACAACCATTCACAAGCAAAATTCAGCGCTTAGCTAGACATGCTAGACAAGGCGCTTAGCTAGACATTGAGTTCTAGACTCTAGAACTCAAAGTCTAGGATATTTGATAATCAGAATGCGAATCAGAATGTGTCAAGTTCCACTATTTTCATCATTTTTGTTTACATTTTTAAACTGTAATTTAATTTTTGTTTTCTCATTAATTGTTTTTTTCATTTTAGGCAAATATGCAACACCAAGCATAATAGTGAAGCACACTAAGGCAACTGCTCTGCTTATCTCATCCATTATCTTGTGACAGTAAAAATAGGGAGTACAATTTTGAAAGTTCTGCCCAAATAAGCTCTCTTGATTGGCTAGGATAAATTTTTGCAGTTCATATTATTGACTTACAAATTAAGTAAACATACCACTTGATACCTTTTTTTTATATTCTTTCCAAATATAATAATCATTTTCATCAGAAATGAATTTTACCCCAAGGAAAATTTTATCTTATGTTTAAACAAACAACAAGAAAACTTTTTTTAGCTTGATAAATTTTTACCAAATCATATTGTTGACTTATGAATAAAGTAAACATACCACTCAATGCATTTTCTTATGCTCTTTCCAAATATAATAAGTATTTTTGTTGGAAATGAATTTTACCCCCACCCTAGTAAATTTTTACCAAATCATATTATTGACTTACAAATAAAGTGAATATACCATTCAATGCATTTTTTTTATGCTGATTACAAATATAATAATCATTTCTGTTGGAAATGAATTTTAGCCCCCCCTCCTATATATATCAATTCAGAATATATATTTGCACATTTGGGGTGGGAGTTAGGTTAGGGGGGGGGGGGCTAAAATTCATCTCTGAAAAAATGATTATTATATTTGTAATCACCATAAAAAATGGGGGTAAATTTCTACCAAATCACATTATTAACTTATGTATAAAGTGAATATACCACTTGATGCCTTTTTTTATGCTGGTTCTGAATATAATAATCATTTCTATCAGAAATGAATTTCAGACCCCCCCCCCCCACCTATATATGCCAATTCAGGGTATATATTTCTACATTAGGGGGGGGGGGGCAAATTTTGTTTCTGATGTAAATGGGAGTTAAGTTTAAACTTTACCCCCACCCCCTAATGTAGAAATATATACCCTGAATTGGCATATATGGGGGGGGGGGGCTGAAATTCATTTCCGATAGAAATGATTATTGTATTTGTAATCAGCATAAAAAAAGGCATTGAATGGTGCATTCACTTTATTCCTAACTCAATAATATGATTTGGTAGAAATTTACCAAAATGGGAGGTGAGTTTAAAATTTACCCTTACCCCCCTAATGTTCAAATATATACCCTGAATTGGTATATACAGGGGTGGGGGTAAAATTCATTTCCAACAAAAATGATTATTATATTTGGAAAGAACATAAAAAAAGGCATTGAGTGGTATATTCACTTTATTTGTAAGTCAATAATATGATTTGGGAGAAATTTACCTTAAGCTTTACTACAACTTTGCTCAATCCAGATTTATGAGGTTTGAAATATCTGGAAATAGCCTATCTAGAAATACTAGCCTATTGAAACTTTAAAAGGAGCTAATCTGATTAGAAACTAAAAGTTCTGGTGCTCTTTTTAAGCATCAAAAGACAGAAGAGAGCAAGCAGCCCTCCTCCAAAGCCCATTCAATGTTGAGACACATCTAGTCAAAATTTTATGACAGATGTTTTATTCAGAAGAGTAGAATGCTCTAGTTACAAATGTCTAGGGATTATAGAGTAGCATATGTCAACCTCCCAGTAGCCAGCGCTACTGGCTCACTATGCTTTAGAACTAGGCTAAATAAAAAGGCAATGTATGTAGGCTATTTCCATTTTGGCCATGTAGTTGATTTTATGAGATTCTTCAGAAGTTGATTTCATGAACTTGTATGATATTTTCGAAAATTGGATAGGTTTTAACCAAATTTTGCAAACAGCCATAATATTTGCATAGACTATCTGGCCAAATAATTGTCTGCATGCCAATAACTGCTGAAGTGGAACTCCAGTAGCCTACCTTTTTTCAGCTTCACTGATAGAAATTCATATTTACTCTTCAGAAACCTAACCAAAATTTCCGTATCTCTCATACATTCTTGTGAAATAATGCTGTACATCCCTATTTCGAAAAACAGTTGAACACAAAGACGTATTAATTTATGTGCAGTCTGGGTGGGCTGCCCCGACCCCATTATGTTGCACACATAACCTAAACTAATTTAACCAAAATACCAACTAGATATTTAATTAAAATGTTGCTGCAATGTAGTTTCCCACCCAGTCAAAGATAATATTGTCTGGTATAAAGACCATGAAAACTGGTTACTGTCTCATATTGGCAATACAAGATCTTGAATGTGGTGGCTATAAGACAAAAATACCATAAACTTGTCCATCCAGTACTAAATCAAGCCTACACCGTGCTGCCTTGTAAAGTTGCTGACACTATTTAAGTTTTTCCTCTTTTTTTGGTGGTGGTCTCTTGGTATCCGCTTTTTATTGACCCATAAAAATGAACCAATTGTGAGCTTTTTGGGGTTCAAGTCCTCAAGTTATAGTGCACTTTTAGTTTCTCAATTATCTTTATCTGTAGACTTGCATTATTTTTGGCAATGATACTGTCCAACTGAATGAAACCAACTAGTTTTTTGATTGAATGTTTAAAAAGAATCTTAATTTAAGTTTTCCTAAAATTCATAAATGAAACAAAACCACGATTGTGGTCACAATATTGGAGAAATAAACATGGCTCAATGTGTAGGAAAGTATTGGCAAAAAGCTGACCCTAAGTAACTATCATGATGATAATTAACATATATACATGCACAATTATTGCTTTTTAAACAGAGTAGATAGGCTACACCTATGTTTCAACTTCGTGAATGTGATTATTAATGGCTATGGCTGCTCCATCGTGACTTTTGTTTTTTATTAATAAACCTACCAATAAAAATAATAAAGCAGCTGTCTTTTTTCACCAACCAGTTACTTTTGTTGAACTTTTTTTTTTTTTTTTTTTTTTTTTTTTTTTTTTTTTTTTTTTTTTTTTTTTTTTTTTTTTTTTTTTTTTTTAGCCTAGACCCGAAACAGAAACAAGAAGAAATTATTACAAAGACAATAAAATATAATTTGTGTCGTTACAGTTCTTTATACTGAAATAATACGTGTCGGAATATGTTTATTGACCTTACACTTTAAATTGCGCTCCCTTACATATCTTCCCACATGTTCATTATCTGCGTTTTCTCTTGCTTTGTCTTCTCAGTTTCAGTGCTATAACTAGACCCTGGCGCCGCACCAATGAGGGAAGACCGGTGGCGGCGGGGCCAAAAACAGCACGCCGCGCCGCCGGTAAGACGTCGGCAGCACGCCGCCGGTAAGATGTCGACGGCGCGCCGCCGGCGGGATCAATGTTGACTACAAACATTAATGTTTTCATCAGTCAAATCACGGCTTAAATTTACAACAGATTCGAGCCTATTCATGAGTTCAAAAATTCACAAATTGCTAGCTGGAAACTGGTCTTCTTTGTTATTGATCAAGAGAAGTAGAAATCTGGTAGGAACGAAATAGCTGTGGCGTTTCAGAACCCTTGTATAATACGAGTAGTTGAAGTATCTATTAGCTATGTATTCTTAACATAAATAATTATCAAAATTAGTAGTTTTTTTCGTCAAGCATTACTGCATATAAAACTTCAAATACTGTACCACAAAATTTGTCAGTTATCTGGGTAAAAACTTTGAATATAACTTTGAACTTAGAAGTTTAATTTTTTCGTAATGCCCTTTGCCTATATCTGTTTTGTCACCTTTAAAACAGTTGAAATGGGCGACTTTGATATTTTTTGTTTTTTTCTACTCTTTTGGATTCCTAAGAACCCTTCTTGTATTAAACACTGGTTTTTAATAACAAATTTAAAAAATCATTTTAGAGTTTTTTTTGGCTTCTTTATAGAATATATGTCATGTAGGCTAGGGCTGAACTGCTGCTTTTTCGTGCCACCGTGGAAGGGGTTCCCTATACCGGAAGGGCACCCTGCAAAGCGGCTAGGCAGATGTTGTATTAATGTTGGTTAATTGGTTGTAGAATGCCCCCAAATGAAATCTGTAAAGTATTAACTGCTCAAATTCATAGTTTGATTGTTATGATAATGTAAAGTTAAAAAAAATTTGTAGTTTTTTTTTATTTTATTTACTACTACTACTACTACTAACAACTCATCGCAGCACCAAGCCGCCTGAGGCCAACACAGCTACGCACGCTCCTCCTCCACCCCAATCTATTCAAAGCCTCCCTTTTTACACCCGCCCACGAAGTTCCCATTTCCTTTAAATCTTTCTTTATGACGTCCTCCCACCCCAGACGGGGACGACCTGCTTTCCGTTTAGCCCTAGATGGTTGGCCGAAAAGAACAATCTTTGGCAATCTGTCATCCTTCATCCGCCACAACATGCCCTAACCACCTCAACCTTTCTTTCATTATAGACCTAGAAAGCGGTATTGAACCACATTTTTCGTATAGCCTATTGTTTGAAATACGGTCAGTCAGCCGGGTACCCAGAACAATCCTTAAGCAATTTCTCTGGAAAACATCTAGCAAAACTTCATCCGCTTTTCGAAGCGTCCATGCTTCAGAGCCATATTTGACCACTGTCATCACTGTAGCTTCTAAGATTCTAATCTTGGTTTGCAGACTTATCTTCCTATTCTTCCAGACTTTTTTTAACTGTGAAAAAACACCCTGAGCCTTGGCTATTCTATTTTTAACATCTTCACTGCTCCCACCATCTTTACTAATAATACTACCAAGGTAAGTGAAGCTGCCCACCTGATCAATATTTTCATTACCCAACGTCACCTTTTCATCTTCACTTATTCCTAGCCTTAGTGACTTAGTCTTCCTAACATTAATTTTCAAACCAATCCTAGCACCCTGAACTCGCAAAACCTCTAAAACTTCATTCATTTTGCTCACACTTTCATCTAGGATGCTTAAATCATCAGCATAATCCAAGTCTAGGAGACTTTTTCCTCCCCATTTGATTCCGTGGTCTCCCATTGCCTTTCCTGTGCTCCTTAAAACAAAGTCCATCAAAATAATCCATATAAAGGGGGATAGAACACAACCCTGCTTAACTCCTGATTTAATACAAAACCAGCTGCTAACCTCATTTCCTACTTTAACCGCAGCAGTGTTATTCTCGTACATAGCACTAATTACTTTAATGTATTTGTCTGGTATACCATACAAGGATAAAACCTTTACTAAAGCTCCTCTATCAACAGAATCGAACGCTTGCTCATAATCTATAAAACTGAGGACCAAAGGTGTTTGAAAACTTAGGCACTTCTCAATTATTAACCTAAGAGTGAAAATTTGGTCAACACATCCTCTACCTTTTCTAAAACCGCACTGCTCTTCTCTTAAAACTTTGTCTACAGCATCTCTCAGTCTAAAAAGTATCATATTACTAAGCAATTTGCTACCTACAGAGACCAGACTAATGCCTCGATAATTACCACACTCACTTTTATCACCTTTCTTATAAAGTGGCTTAATTAAGGTTTTCCTAAAATCGTTAGGTACTTCCCCTTTTCAAAAATCATATTCATAATCTTCAATAACTTATTTCTAACCTCAGAGCCACCATATTTAAGAAACTCATTTACTACCCTATCAGCACCTGGAGCTTTATTATTCTTTAATCCTTTTAGTACTGTTGCTAAATCCTCCTCACAAAACAAATCTTCCTTCACATCCAAGGTGTCACAAACTTTTTCATTTTCCTCTATATTTTTTCCTGCAACTCTATCTCGGTTAAGCAAGTTCTCAAAATGTTCGGCCCATCTCGCTTTAGCTTTTTCCTTATCGCTAATTGCCACCCCATTCCTATCTTTAACTGGGACAAGTCCGGATTGACTACTACCTCTCAATTTGTTAACATGCCAGTACAATATTTTACTATTATGCCGTCTAGCTGCATCTTCTAAATCCTCGGCAATTTTATCCATGGCCTCCACTTCACACCTCCTTAGTTCATATTTCAATGCTTTCTCCACTTTCCTTACATTTCTTTTGTTTTCATGCGATCTATCACTCAGATAATTCTTGTACAAGTCCTTTCTCCTTTCTATTAAACATAAAGCTTTTTCACTAATATTCTTAGCTGCAGTTCTAGCTTTCTTCCCTAATACACCTTCAGCAACTTCACAAATTATTTTTCTAAAATTATTCCAACCATCTTCCACATTATCAAATTTTAAACTCTCAAGTTTAGTATTCAACTGTTCCTGGAAAGTTTCTCTCAAATTCTCATCCTGGAGTCTACTAACATCATAACTTCCCGGGAGGTAATTACCCTTCCGATATTTCAGCTTTAAATTAACCCTTGACACTACTAGATGGTGATCTTTACTTTTAACATCAATAACAGCACTCCTATATACCCTAGTATCTTGTATTGATCCTGCCAGTCTTCGGTTTACTATAACATAATCAATAAGGTTTGCTGTCTTACCATCACGTGAATACCATGTTAGCTTATGAGCCATTTTATGACCAAACACCGTATTGGTTATAACTAGATTGTTATACCTACAAAATTGCAAAAGTCTGTATCCATTACTGTTTTCTTTTCCTACACCAAATTTACCTAAGCTGGGATACCATCTATCCTTATTTCTACCAACCTGGGCGTTAAAATCTCCCAGTAATAACATCATATTTCTACCTGGGACCTTGTCTATTTGCTCCTGTAACTGTAAGTAAAATTCATCTGAGTCACTAGTATCTCCATCAGTCGGTTCTACAGGGGCGTATACTACTATAACTGATACCCTGAACTTTCTAGTCATAAAATGGGCAATTAGTATTCTATTATTAATACCTTCCCAGCCTAAACAAGACTTAGCAGCTTCCTTATTCATCATGAGCCCTACTCCCTGTCTATGTACCCCATCCTTCCTGCCTGAGTAAACAAATTCTATATCGCCTAATTTCATGCTTCCTACCCCTGGGATATGAGTTTCTGAAACTCCTAATAAATCCAGTTCGAATCGTCTGAATTCGTCAGTCAAAATGTCGATACAATAGTCATTTTTTAATGTCGTAACATTCCAAGTTCCAATTTTCATGTTCTTTAAATCATTGAAATTTTTTTCGCCTCAGGAAAAGCAATTATCCCGGATACCAGTGCAGGACGGGGATCACATATCTTCTCAAGTCTACACCGAAGTGCTTAAGCCGGCTTAGAACCGGACAGCAAGAAGTCCCTGGGACCTCCATGAATGGAGGCTTTGTGCAATCCTGGGCCCATCTTGGTCACAACATGGTTTTCAGCACTTGGCGATGCTCTTCTATCAACAAGAGTCGAAATCCTGCACAGACAATCTCAAGCCTATTACCTCCGACTCATTATATATTCATGCCTACAAATATTATGCTACTACGGGGAGGCAACCCGTAACAGATAAATTAGCTAGGAAGAGGTTTTTCAGCCCAAAGACGCCCATCAAAACATACCAATCCCAGAAGAATTGTCCATTAGTCAGAATCCCGTGCGAATGCTGTGTCGTTTACTAGGCTATAATTTCCTCGAGGGGCGCCACTCCTCAAGTGGGAATAGAGTTGACCGCAAGGTCCCCAGTCTTGCAGGTACCCCGAAAAGGTCGAGGCAGCCCTTTGCAGAGGCCGTTGTCCATAGATCTGGATCTTACGCCCTGCCACAGTTGTCCTCCTATAGAGGATCCTCCCGCGATGGTGTTCTGCATCACCATGCAATTTAACCCATTGCTGGGAGAAGGTTTGCAACTCATGGAACTTGTGGACAAACCAGTGGGTCCTTTTGAGTGTACATTTGAGGGGCCTTCTTCCTCCTCCGCCTGTATTTATGACCCCGGGCAAGGGTGCCCCAGATTCTATTATGGACCCCCAGGGACAAGGTCCCCCCTTGGTCCGTGCCTGCTATGGAGGTACCCTACATATCTGTAGAGCGTTCCCCTATCGCCACCTGGGGACACGCTGAATGGCCTGGGGGAGCTGTGCAATCTCTGGGAGTGTATTCTCTTGGACCAGCCTTTTTAATCCCTTTATGTTTACCAAGTGACCTTGATTGGTAGGCCAAGGAACACAATTATTATCTACAACAAACTTGATAGATTTTTATCTGAGTTTTTCACTTTTATTTTTAGTTCAAGTGTTTTTTTTTGTATTACAATGATTTTTTCTAATTTGAAAGTTTCTTGCATTGAAGATGCTTAACTCAAAGTTTTTGCCAAGTTTCTTTTTTTGTCCACAGGCTAACTATTCCTTTTTTGGTTCATTTCTCCTATTTAACTATTAAATCCAGCCATTGTTTGTCTTAAGACTTATTTTCAGAGACCTGGCTCTAAAACACTGAAACTTAGCCTAATACCTAAGCCCCACCCCCAAAAAGGCTCAAATGCAGTGTATCCAAGAACTTCAAGTGTTCTATGTAAAATAAAAAAAAAAAAACATCACAGAAATAAGTAAAAAGAACAGAAAATTTAAAAGAAAAAGTCAAGGAAAAAGTATATATATTAATATAACTAGTACAAATAAACCAACTAACCATGCCTCCCCATGCCCCTATGACTACAAAAAACCAGCGCCCCACCGAAAACACAAAAGTCAAGTATAAAAAAACAGGATTATTGATTTAAGAGTCAAAAGTGAGTATGTAGCCTGAAAAAACTAATCGAATCTATAAAGCTTTTCATAGTCTTACACCAGTTGTTACATTAGTAACTTTCAGTATGCAATTAAAATTATCTTAAAAACATAAGTGTAAAACTAAGTATTTTTTAATAACCGCGAAGTAATTGAACAGCATACAGAAATATTGGATTTATTTATCAAGCAGCATTTTGCTCTCACCAGCTATAATACCAATAGTGGGTAGCATACAGTCTTAAATTATAAGAAATATGCTTTAGCATCACTTGAAATGAAGATCAAATAAGACATAATATGAACTCTGGAAATTTGATTATTTCTCTCTATACAAGAGTGAGTTTCAAGCTATGATAGAAATTCTAAAGCTAATCTATAGTCCTAATATTAGCAAGATGGCCTTAATTTGAACTTGTGTACAAACTAATCATGACATGTCCTTTTAAGAACCAAAACGAGAGCCAATCATTGAACTGAGCCATTATGCAGAAGTTATACCAAATTAAACGTAAAACAATAAAGAAAATCCTAAAATAGATTGTTGCTTTATCTTTAAAGGGTTTGATCCTAAAAGGGATTGATAATATTTTCATTCTATAAGAGGTTTCCTTAATTGGTTTGCTTTTACTGTACCAAAACTCCAAAATTATTTTGTGTTTTCAGTAAAGTGCTAGACTTCCACAACCACAAAAGCACGGGGAAACACAATCAGCTGGCCTACTCGCACCAGCTACACCAACATATATTAAATAGGCTGTGAAGTAATAACTTTTGCCCATTTTAAGTTTCAACTTCGCTCTTTACTTCCCTCAGAAAAACTTAAGCTTTTTAAAATTAATCTTTGTTCGTTTTTATTAAAATTTAATGCAGAAACATGATCTTTTTCATTTATACCGAATAATGTATGCTCGTTTTAAGTTTTAATGTCACTTCTTAGTTTCAGTTGAAAACTTATTTTTAATATAATTTCTAATTATCACCAATCTATGGGAGATAAGACAGCTCAAAAAAATGCTGCAAACAACCTTGACAGCTAAGAAAAATTTTAGTCTATAACATAAAGTTCATTATCCATACTTCACAAAACAATAGCCTAAATGTTTTTCAGGAACGTTTGTTTTTTGATGAGCAAAAAGCTGATTTTACTCGTCCGACTTCACCTGAAAAAGCCATAATGAAGACAGGGCTTTATAAATCAACTACTGACTAACAGAAACTAGAAGGCTACTGTAACAAAAGAAAACTGTTTAGGGGCTCATTTAAAAGCTTATATTTATACTTAATCGCTTTTCATAAATTTGACTTGATAGCAAATTCCCACAAAGCGCACTTTTGGTTGTTTCCCCAACTTTTTTAAATGAAACAAGCACCTTTTCCAATGAAATGACCAAAAAAGGGGGTTTCAAACCCTAGGCAAGAGCAAAATCTAAGGGGGCAAGGAAGTCCCTTCCCTCATTTACCGCCAATAGAACTAGCACACAGGCTTCATCACAGAGTGAAGAGTGAAGTTTGAAGGTTCAATTCAAAACTGTTGATTAATCAAGCTTAATTTTGGTAGATGTTTAGTTGAAAAGTTTTTAGTTAATTTGCTTTCACAATAATCTTTTACTTTTAATATGACTAGTTGCTTTTTGAAACTTACTAAGAAGGTCTGGAGAGGGAGTATATGTAAGGGCATCTTATACGCCTCCAGTTAAGGACTTTGGACCATAATTATTCCAATGGTGCAGATTTATGATTCCAAACTCTTCCACTTAAGAAATGGTACCAAAAGTCCCATTTTTAGTGCTATATGGCATTTTTGGATGGTTAAATTGATGAAAACCACGTAGATATGAGTAGTAGGTTTAAAATCTGCCTTCCCAGGATATGCCTTAAAAATGAGTTCCATTAAACATCCCTTTTTAAAGTTCTGCTAGCCCAATAGCCCCACACTGTAATAAAAAATCGTTTGAGATTCAACAAAAATTGTTTATAATGTCTATCAACAACAAAACTTGAATTTCAACACCTGAAATTGAATATTGGAGACCATTTTGGAATTCCATGGTCATTATTGAATTCCCAATTTGTTGAGAAACAAAAAATGTTGAATTCCCATACCCAAATTGAATTTTCAGTTGTTGACAAAACAACATGTTAGATTTTAAGATCCTTATTGGATTTCCATCTTGTTTCCTGGATTTCCTGCTCTTTTATTGGATTTCTATCACTAGCGTTGTTCAATTTCCTAGGTCTACAGTCTAATATCTAGTTCTCAGGATTCAGTTTCCTTTTCTTCTTTCTGAAGCATCAATAAATACAAAAAAAAATAATCTCATTTATTTTACAAGAACAGAAAATTACAACAAAAAATTTATCCCAGACAATATGACACCTCTTAACAGCTGCATTTTTCATGGTGGAAATCAGTAAATCAATGGCGTAGTAGCAGGCCAACAGAAGACACTTGAGTAAGAAATATCTTCCAATCAGGAAAACAGTGACACTCAGACCTGAAGTGACAATAAAATCAAATTGAGGCACAAATAAAAGAAAGACTTCTCCCTTTTTTTCTACCTCCAGAGGTGAAAGGTTGCAATAATAATGCCACAAATCCTGTCTTTTCTGAATACCTTGGACTTAATCATCAGATCTCATCAAATCTCTTGTAGGCCACCTCATCAAATCTGTTTGTTATAAAATTGAAACCTTGCAAAATAGATCTTCTGCTTAGATGAAGTACAACAAAATTGTTTTCAGCTTCACAACTTTGCTCAATCCTAATTTATAAGGTTTTAAAGATATGCAAATACATTTCCTAAATTTTGAAGAAAAAAAACATTGATATGGCTTTAAAATTCTACTTAAATAACAGGAATTACATTTTTGGAACTAAACCTTGAGAAAATGAAACTGATAACTGAAAATTAAGGTAAAATGTTGTTTTGTCAAAATTTCAATAAGTATAGACATGTCATGTAGGCAAATCTTAGGAACCTCTAGAGGGAGAAAGAGTGGAGGTAGATACTTCAAAATACCTTCCTGGGACATACTTTGGTACTTCTTTACTATCCGGAACACATGCGCTATATTACATAGGGAAGATGCAGGTTTCTTTTGAAACGGGTTTCTTTTAAACAGAGAAATGGATTGTAAAGTGTGGTTTGTTATGGGGTTTACAATATTTAAACTATTGTTTTTTGGGCTTTAGGGGAAAAAATGTACCTAGGTTTGGTTGGGTTAGGTATTTAATATATGCTTATTTTATTTAATTTTTTTTTTTAGTGTAGGTGGTACATAAATGCAGTTATTAGTTTCGGAAATAAAGAAGTTAGTACCACTGAGGGGAGAGGAGGTGGGATTTAAAAAAAAAGACTCCTCTTTGATCCCCACCCAGGCTCAAAGTTTCTGTTATGGTCATTTCCATGGAAATCTCCAATGTTTCTTTTTAAAATAGCTTTCAAGCGTAGTTAGGGTTATTTAGACTTTTTTTGCTTTTCTTCAAACTTTGAAAAAAGTGTTATAATATTCCAAATGTTACATTTGTGCATATTTTTGGTAATTATTTGTGGGGTAATCGAATTTTCTAAACCACTAGATACGTAAGAACGTTGCAACATCTAGTACCCTGAGGTCATAAGACTGTCAAAGACTCCTCCTTGAACCTCCCAAATTGAAAGCTTTATTATGACCTGTCCTTTTAATGTAACTTGGGCACTGGACCAAGGGCGCCATTGTTACTTGAGCTTTCATTGTTACCGTTTCAGCTTTCATTAGAAAAATAATTTACTTAATAATTAACTAGGTCACTGTATGGTTCAAACAAACACGTAAAATAACGTTAAACAGCTTAGTGTTCCTTGAAAAGAAAAAATGAGGGTATGAGTAAAGGAGTACAAAGACAACAACAAAAATGTCAAAATTATTCAGGTATACCTCAAATTATTGGAAAACTGAGTGATAGATTCGCCATGGCATTCCATAAGATCCAAAGAATCTAATCAAAAGGGAACACACAATAAAGCCAAATAAGGCCAGTAGCCTATGATAAATCGTAAAATACCCAAGACAACGAACAAGTCCTAATGGGGGGCTGTGGGTCTATCAAAATATTTCAATGGTTTCCCAGGGAATTTGATATCATTTTCTTCTGTCTCCACTTTAAATGAAAAAAATAATTATCTTTTCGGCATCCCTGCTTTCAATAAAAAAAAAATGAGGTATTATCATTTAAAAATGATAGCCCCCTATCCCCCCCCCCCCTATAGGCAATAATATACAATTTATTTATGAATCATATTTTTGGGGTAACTTCTGGTTCAATCTTTTAATTCCCCAACCTTGTACATAGCTTAGTCTATAGCTAAATTTTGTCTCAATCGAAGGTTTTTTTTTTTGGGGGGGGGGGGTAAAAATGCTCCAGAAAGAATATTGTATTTTCTATCAGGCGTTCAATAATTGAGTATT
Source organism: Artemia sinica (assembly GCA_027921565.1). NCBI lineage: Eukaryota > Metazoa > Arthropoda > Branchiopoda > Anostraca > Artemiidae > Artemia > Artemia sinica. The sequence goes on from CM051273.1 coordinate 8,249,667, forward strand.
AAACATTAAGAAAATCTTATCTAAAAACAGCAAAAAAACATCTGCAAACTTACAATCCAGCTGTACATCAGTCGGCTGTCAATTTCAAAATCCAGCAAAAGGCTGAAGCTGTATAGTAGTGAATGCGTTCTATAATTCTTTTCAACTTGAAAATAAAATTCTTGACTACGAATGATACAAGAAATAGCGATTGGGAAACTGCATTCGAAATGATTTAAACTCATTTCATAAGGACGATACTTTTTTTCGTCAACATATGAAGAACTGTGTATATTGCAATACTTGCAATAGTATATTGCATCTTTCTGGTTTTTATGCAAAGTAACAAAAGAGACGAAAAATAATGAACAAGAGAGTAGTAAAGAATTATGGTATGCAAAGTAATATTTGGCAGGGAAAGTCACTGGTGATAAATCGCTAGGGGTGGCACCGTAATTGCGTGATTTTTGGGGATTCGGGGAAGCAAATTTGTTTCGGGGTGACACATAAATTTTCGGGGAAATACCCGAAAATTTGGGGATAGTGCAAGCCCTGCTTGATTTCTAATCAGGAAAAACGAAATACTTAACCACACGAGAAGGAAAAGCTCCGACTTTGCGGTTGACGCAATAAAGAATTGCCGTAAAAATAATTTAAAGTCGACAGAACGCCGCCGCCTCTGCCGGCGACGGCGTGCCTGCGGCGCGCCAGTGGCGTTACGACAATTTGGCGGCGTTCGACCGGGCCTCTCGTTGGCGGCGTTCGACCGGGCCTCTCGTTGGCGGCGTTCGACCGGGCCTCTCGTTGGCGGCGTTCGGTCGATCTGCCGGCGCGGCGCCGGGGTCTAGCTTTAACGAAACCCGATAAAATCAAGTTATTACTGAAAGCTCAAGAGGCAAAGGACAAGCTTGACGCAATCTTTCTGTTCAGTTTTTCAGAAGCTAATCTAACCTAGATCACTTCTCCTTTTTGATTTATTATAATGTTTTAACGTAAATAGCGGTTGATTGACTCTCATCTTTATACAGCTGCAAGAACATTTCTTGAAAAAATCCTACAAAAGTGGTAGAAAAAACTTGCTGAATACGGTGCACTGAATCATGATTCTAAGTAGCTTAAGACCAATTCACAATGAGGTTTTAGTTATACCGAGATTTAGCTAGAGCTAATTTGAGCCAATCAGAAATTTGAATATATTAATATTTTTTTTTAATCAGAAGATTCTATGAAAAATATGATTGGCTCACATTAGGTGAGCTAAGCCTCAATGTTTGTAAAGTCTCATTGTGAATGAGTTTTTAGCCAATCCATTCTATAATCCACTTCAGCATTCTTTTTGCTCAGGTAAGAGAGTAAAGATAAAAATTTGAGAAATTTTTTTATTGGTTTCTAACCTTGAATTTTCTTTGTAAGTGAATCTTGCGATATTTTTAAGTTCTCAGAAGTGCCTCTGGTTTTGTGGCCTCTGTCAGTAAAGTTAGCCGTATATTTAGCTATAAATTGTAATTAACCTCACTGACAAAATTAGTCTTGCTGATGAACTGGCTTACTTGAAATAATGCTCCTGATTGAGGTTCAGCCTAGAGAGAAATGCTAATCCTTACTTCCTGTCTGAAAGTTCACGGGCCAGTGTAATGACTTGTTCTAGTGTGTTAATTATCATTGACAAGTACTATTCGAGGCTATCCCTTAATCTGGAGCCAAGTTTTAGATTGAGGGATCTAACTGGAAAAGTGTAAATGGCAGGTGTTAAGCTGGCATGTGGAGAAGGTGACCAAATCATGCCTGGACTCCTACCGAAAGCTGACGAGAATTAAGATTTTATTCTTAAATGACAGTGTTTCCTAAATCAGTTTTTTTAGATTAGTAGCTTGTAAAGGATGGTCTTTTCTTGCTAACTATTTGTTAAATATTAATCTGTTGGAATTACTTTGGTTTTTTTATTTTTGTTTTTTATTTCTAAACCTTATTTACTTCGTTACTTAAGATGAGACACAGACTATTCAGCCCAACTCGGCATCAAGAAGCTGCTAGACAAAATGCTTCCATTGGGTTATTCTCTGTGAGTGGTCGAATAAACCCCAGCCACGCCTTGTCCCACATTTCAAAACCATATCCGGAACATAAAAGAACTGATTTAAAAGATGTGAGGGCTGGCCACAGCAAGTGTAGCAATAAGCTGAGTGCCGCCTTTATACCACTCGAGTGACTAATGTACCTCTATAAGAGCTGTATTAAATGGAGTTATCAAATCTGGAATTGCTGCCTCTCCTTTTTAATTGTTCTAACAGCTTTTGTTGCTCATTCTCTTATGTAACGATTTCTTAAAATTATTAAGAAAGATCTCTCGCAATATTCTGTTGATTTCTTTATTTAAAGTAGCTGAACTATTTAACTAAATATTTTTTTATATACTTATTTTAGGCATTCGGATCAACCTCTAAACTGATAGATGAATATCAAAGCAGAGGTATAACTATATGGAGTGATTGTATTCGAAGAATCATAGATCAAGGGAAGCTTCTAATAAAAGCAGCCGAATTTGGTACCGCTGACTAGGCTGAACTAGGCATTATTGTAGATGATGTTGAAAGATTAGTGGATTTTGGTCACATTGGACCTACTTATTCGACCCGTATTTTTCAACTTCTAATAGTTCTTTTGAAGAAAAAACCTCCGAAAGGAAAGAAATTGATGGTCATAATTAAGACAGTCAGGTTTTTGCCCTCCACACAAATAGCAATTCGTACAAATACGAGTAGACCTCCTCGCTAATGCAGGCATGAAGTATGCTAATATCATGAAAATGTGGTCAAGCAGGTTTAGACTAGCCACAAATTCACAGCATTCGGATCAACCTCTAAACTGACAGACAAATATCAAAGCAGAGGTATAATTGCATGGAGTGATTGTACTAGAGATCAATGAACATGAATAGAAACATATTTACAAACAAATCAAATACTCAATATCACTGGTCATGAAATTTAGCACCTTAGGCACGTACAAAACTCTTCATTTCTATTGCACAACTACGACTCTTGAACCAACTACACATAACGTCGACTCTTGAACCTCCCAGGGCCAGCTTTAAAATCTCCCTGGACCAGCTTCAGAATATCCTGCCGTAAAAGTATGTTAATAAATTCTGTGACGTGATCTCCTGGTTCAGCTTTACCGACGAGATCTAGGAGGTTGAGCAGTTTTTTGATCCCAACCCACAACCTGGAATCGAACAGTTAATTAGGAGGTAATTTTCAAGATTTTTATTCTCATCTTTATTTTATTTTCATTATTTCTTTATTAGAACTCTTTATTTTCACTTCCGGACTAAGGTTTAGGATAATGTTTTGAAAATATATGCAGACAAAACCTTTTGATTGAGATCTGGATTTGCTTCGTTATAAATTATCAAATTTTTATTCTTCACTTTAATCGCATTGTATATTTTCAAATGGAAATGGGTCTTTCGACCATATGACGAGAATTCAATTAAAAGCAGATTAAATGGAGAATTGAGAAATTAGATGCAATTGCATCCCTGAGAAAAAGCTAGTTATCACCATCTATCATTACCCAATAAAATAGCAATGTCAATTATAAGAACATAAATAAAAGTACTACTTCTGTCTCATTTATCTCCTTTTTTACTATTGCTTTACTCTTTGTCGAACCTAATGAGCTACTCTCGCTGAAAGAACAAAATTTTAGAGAGCAGAAACAATAAAAGGTGCAAAGATTCCTTTATATGTTCTAGTAAATTTAGTACAGTTCCTAGTAAATTTGTATTGCCCGCCCTCTCTACTCGCTCAGGCCTTCGCCCTTCGCAAATATTGCAGAAATCCTTCTCATTTAGGCCTGGTTCTATCTCTTAGTCTATCAATTATTTTTTTTGTTTTACTGTGCTTTAATTGCTTTGTTTAGGTTCTAATGGAAATCCCTCTTCCGGATGAAGATGGCCGAGTGGAAATTTTGAACATTCACACTGCCGAAATGAAAAAAAAAAAAAACTTGCTCCAGATGTAGAAGTTAAAGTAAGTTTGTCTTGAAAACATTTTGAGATTCTTTTTTTTTCTTTGTTTTGCCCTCTTCACACTCACGTCCTTAGCATATTACATGGTCAACATAGGAAGAATAACAAATTACCTCAAGAATAACAATTTTTTAACTATAGAAATACTATTAATTGTTAATTTAGTAGTTTTAATTATTATTTTTTATTTTATTTTTCAATTCGATTTATTAATAAATTATTAATTTATTACTTATTTTCCATTATTAACTGTGACTTTTACTTTATTTATAATAAAAACAAAATTTCAAAAATTGCAAAATGATTATAACCGTTAGATTATTTATTTGAAATTTTACGCCCATAAAATATCTGCACCCGGGGCAAGTGCCCCCTCTCCACCCTCTAAAATATTCTCTGGTTCTTGATGAGGTTATCTTCCTTTTGGAAAGTAGTTGAGCTGAACAGATACAACTTAAAGGGATGGGTTCAGAGCCTAAATTATGTCCCTGGAAGGCGTTTTGAAATATATATCACTACCTGCTTCTTTCAAAGGACACTGAACATCGACGAAACTATTTAAAAAAATTTCGTATAATGTTGAATTTTATGAACATAGATTTACTGCACAAATGAAGCCCCAGGAAAGTTTTTGTGTCTCATAACTTTGCTAGATCTTAATTTATGAGGTTTTAAAGAATTACGAAAAATGTACCTTAAATAAATAAAAAAAAACTCCTGCAATTTGTTTTTCAAAAAAGAAAAAAAAATCATAGATAAGTAGACTTGAACCAAAATTGAGAAAAATTCCATTATTTTCAAATTTAAGACCTGTCTTCTATGCATTTTCCTATTCCTTAAAAATAGGGATAGAAGAAAGATAGGAGCTTGGAAACACCTTCCTGGGGCGTAATTTAGGCTCTAAATTCATTCATGAAAGTTCCACTCTTCTGATTCAACTACTTTCCAAGATTTTCCAGTTCAAGTTCAATGGGGTTTATTATTAAATAAATAAAAAAAAAAAAAATACACCTAATAACAGGTTCCATGACCTTGTACAAGTTACATTCGGAGCAAAATCCTATCGTAAAGTCGGGGTGAAGGGTATTTGCAGTTTTGATGATCGCTGGGTATTTACATTATGCTGATACAAATACATTATTGAAAAAAAAACCTCATCTAGTATTGTGCCTCAAGAATTTAGTATAAGACTTCTGAAAACGAAAAATGCAGAATTGTATTAGTAAGTTAAAACCTAAAATTTAAATAAGTTAAAAAGGTTTTACATATTAAATTAAAAAATAAAAATAAATAAAGTAAGTGAAAAAGTTTAGAACTAAAAAACTTAAGGACCGTCTTTGAAAGAAAGTAAAGCTTATCTAAATCTAAATCAACTTTGTTCTTCGAGATTTTACTCCTTCTGTATTGATGATCGTATTTTGAAATTGAAAAATCAATATTAGGCTTTGATTGATTCATTGATAATTGGGTCGTGAATTTTGATTGCTTTGACAAACTTACGGTCGTATTGTCGTTTTTATTCTTGAATCAAACATCTTAGGATTGTCGTTCAATCCTCATAGATATAAGATCAGGCTGTACCTCGAAAAAGCACAAGTTGGATTTCAGCTTATCCTTCCCACCAAATTTGGCTGAGATCAAATAACGTCTTTTGGCAGGTGTTGTAATAGCAAGAGTTTTGGAACCCTTCCCCTCCCATGTAGGTCAAATTTGGAAGAAATTGCCGGTAGCACAACTAGGACACTTCACGTGTCCCACAAAACAACGAAGGGGGGGGGGGACATATAGTCTGTGGTATGGAACCATCTACGGGAGCATGATTTTCCCTTTTTTTTATTAAAGGAGACAATATGGGGGGCATGGGATCCGAAAATAAATAAAAAACAGTCGACTTGTGCTAAAATAAAGCGTAACTTGGGCAGTTTGTAAACATCTTGAGATTTCTAGAGGATGTGTTTTGATGCCTACTTATATTAGACCATAAGATTTAGGACAATTTTTTGCCAGTCATATGGTTGCTTTTTAGTAAGAAAAACTCTTAATTGGAATTTTATTTTGCAATGCCAAGCTTTGTTTAATAACAGAATTACTCAGTCGAAAATTTTGCTTGGATGGATATATAATGTTTTTTTTTATCCTTTAGAGCAAAATAAAATGTAATTTTGTTGTATTTTCCCTAAATCCTGGTAAATTATTTTATCATTGGTAAGTAAACATGCCATATGTGAATTTTTTTTATCGAAACGAATGACATTTAAATTTTAGTTTTTTTTATCTAATGGGCAGGGGCGTCCCGAGACTCATTTCATAGGGGGGGGGGGCGATCTTCGTGAATTTTACCGAATCGCTAGCTGATTTATGCCGAATTTTCTGCAGAAATCAAGAATTTTGGGCAATTTTGCAAAATTTCTGCCAAAATTTTTGCCTTCGGCAAAAATTTTACCTAATACCAAAAATGTTGGAGGGGTGCCCCCCCCCACCTCGGGACGCCTCTGCTAATGGGTAACCCTGGAACATGTTTTTTTTTTGCTTATTCATACATTAATGTAAACAAATGTTTCGTTTGCTGAGTAAATGTGTCATTTTAAGAATCTTATACAGTTAACATTGCCTCTATTTAACGTGCTCTTTAAGACTTTGTGTACGGGGTTAGTCATTAAATGAATAATTCCTTCACCCCTCTTAAATATGTTGTTCTTGAGGCAAATTTTTTCAATAGCATCTATGTCTCTCTATTGCTTATTTTATTTCCCCTCTGTATTACCACATATATATCTTTAATGAAATAGAGGTTGATCATCTGAGCTGCACTGTAAAGGATATCGGAAAACATTTTCTGCTTAAAAGTCTTTTTTTTGGGGGTTTATAGGCATGGCTGTTCATGATACATAAGAAATGCCATGGTTGTTTGGTGTTCTAGAGAAAAGGTAGGCGCTTGCACTGTACTCTCTTTTTGCTGCATGTGATCCTGCTCGTTTTTTGTTGTTGTTTTTTCTTCTTTACGCCTTTTCGTGTTGTCATGCTTAGCCAGTGCAGAAATTATTCCCAAAAAATACTTATTTGTTTAAGAACTAAGCTGGCTGTAGGCGAGGTCTAAAGTTCAAATAAGTTTGGTTTTATTTTCATAGGGGTTTTGATTTTTTTTTTTTTTTTCTCTTTTTCTTTTTCTCACCGCTAAGAGGGGAGGTGGGATGAAAAAAAGGTTTTATCCAATTAATAATATATGCTGTCTGACAGATGCTAAAAACTTCTACAAAATTGTGTACTTACATTTATGTTGTACGTTTTTCTAATGTTTTTTTTTTTTTAAGGTTCCACCTAATGTTTTGACTTTTTTAATTTTGTTTTATTTTTTCATTTTATATGTTTTTTTCAATTCACTTTATTTATTACTTTATTTACACTTTTAATTTATCAATTTCTGGGGTTTTAAGTATTCAAATATAATGGATAAACAATAATTTCTTACTCTTGTCGATGAATTTGCCCAAAGCGCTGTAATGTTCATAAGTTTTATTACTAAAGTTTAAAATCTTTCAAATCAAATATAAGAAATCAATTATTACATAAAAAAATACAAAAAACTAATTAAAGCACCATAGATAGTGAAAATAAAGTTTAATTGTATGGTGGAAACTTAGAAACCATATATATTCTAAAAAATTAGAAAAAAAAGAATTCAATTTCTAATGAAAAGCATTAATTCGGAGCCCTAATGCAGTAATTCGGATTTTGTCAGTAGTGGGTCTCAAATTTTTTACATCTTGGCTTGACATCCGAAGTCTACTTCGTCCCGCGCTGTACAGATTGTATCGAATATGACATGTTGCCCATATAAAAAGTCTTTTTTTTTAATTTGTTATTTTAATTCGTTCTAGGAAATTGCCGAACGTACAATCAACTTCACTGGAGCTGAGCTTGAGGGTTTGGTTAAGGCCGCTAGGTCAAGAGCGGTAGAAAGACAAAATCTTGAATCGCCAGGTAATCTCGAAGGACTCTGCTTAACATAGAAGGATCTTATAAATGCTCTGGAGAACGATATTAAACCAGTAAGTTTTTTTGGTCTCATAAAGCTTGCTTTATTGAAAGGTTTAAATTAAAGTGCAGGCTACCTTATATTGAGAAAATTCTATTGACGTTTAAAGTGACTAAAGCTGATTTTGAACTGTAGAATATTACTACTTGTTCGAAGTGTAAGGGGGACGTTTTAATGTTTGAAGTGCAAATGTTATGGCATAGAATTCTGTGATTGAAATGTTGAGTTCTTGTGGGAGTTTTTTGGCCACCCTTAGCTTGCATGTTCAAAAGAATGTTCCACATAAAGTCAATCCTGCTTATTTTGATCATCCACAGAGCTAGAATTCCTTGAAATAATGAGAGCTGCTTCATCAACTTATCTCAAACCAACTCTCCTATTTATTAGTCAAACCAGTAGCAAAACCTGTTGAACGACAAGGATGAAAAAGAAAAGGCGGACAAATATAGAAGTCTGAGAAAATAATTAACTATCAGAAAATAATAGATTATCAACTAATAAGGGATGAAAAAATAGTCTCCCAATCTTGACATTGAAGTTTCCTCTTCCGAACCCATCCCCCCCCCCACACCCCGAAGAAAAGAAATATACTATCAACTAAAAAGGGTACACCCCCAAGCGCAAAATTCCTCTTGCTCAAGAAATTGTCAACTCAACCCCCAACCATGAAACATAGCAGGATACGATTATTAAAACTACATACCAAATACGATACAACTTTATTGGAGTCTACATACTTTATAATGAGAAAGATTGACATGCTAGGCTAGCTTCAACAGCCTTTTGTATTACACTGTATGATTGTTTCAGAGCTGAGAGCTCATAGACATAATCAATTATTTCATAAAACCGTTTGAACCAATCTAGAGGCATAGTTACATGCTTATGAACACATTGCTCGAGGAACTTAAAAAGAGAAACAATGCGAAAATATGTCTCGAAAAAGGACAAAATCAAACGGTTCTACTGTTTCAAAACAGAAAAATAACGTATATTTCGTTAGTTAGCTTTTTACATTGTTCTATTTACACTGTTAAAGTTTGGGCGATAATTAGTTCCGGGAGCTTTGTTATGGAATAGTTACTACAGTGTTGTGATTAAGTAATACAACATGATCATGATTTTAAGTAGTTATGTTTAACGTATTTATTACCTTTGGTAGCTAATTCTGATTTACTCTCGCCGGTTCCAGAAGCCACAACTTAATTCAGGAATCAAAAATAAAAAATTTCGGAGCGGTACGTAAATTAGTTATCTGTGACCAGCTTTCCCATTTTAGAGAGTCGGACATTCTGTGTTTGACCTCCTTTAATCAACAATACGCACGCTTCAGCTCTGACCCATTTGATCAACAGACTCGTACCCTTTGATTAACATGGCGAACATGTCAAACCTTTTTGAAGTCAGAGTCACGCAAGCGTTTTCAAAATAGTTAATTCGAGGGCTTAGAGTAGGGTCCTTGACCATTGCTCTTCCAATTTCTGCCCAATTTTGAACACCCCACTATAAAGAACACCCCTCTCTTTTGACTCATGATCATTTAAGGATTATTTGGGGAATGGCCTGCAATGATTACATGCTAATTATTAAAAATATTTCAGACCGCATTATCATTGACCTAAAACAAAACACATTAAGTATATGTCTGTAAATGGTCTTCGAAAACGGAGGCTAGTATTGAATAAAGATGTCTGAAGTCAAAACACGTTTAGGACTTATTTCACAAAAGGGGTCTTGCCACATCTTGAGTCATGCAAAGGTTTATAGCAAGTGATTTTAATTTCGTTCTGTTTAGTAGTTTAATATTATTGATGACTTAACTCGAACCATGATCCATCCTGAATTACTAGTACAGGGCGTCCCAAAAAGAACGTCGGATTTAAACCTACTATAAGTCAAATTTACTTACTTGAAAGAAGCAAAAAAAAACACACCAGTCTCTTCAGGAGATGTTGCAATTGTACGTGAAACACAAAATTGAACATATGCCCCCTCCCCAAGCTAGCCCTACCGGCACTGTCCATGAAATATAGCCTGAGAAAATTTGCCTGATTTTCGAATTAGGGGGGAAACGCCCCAAAAAAGTCGTGGTATCTTAGTGAAAATCCCACCATCATATTCAGCGTATCAGAAAACTCCGCATTGAAGGTTTCAAGCTCCTATCTGCAAAAAATGTGGAATTTTGCCTGAAGAAAGAGCCCGTGATCTTTCTTTTGGCAAAAAACGTAAAATTCCACATTTTTACAGATGGGAGCTTGAAACCTCTATATTAGGTTTATCCGATATGCTTAATATGATGGTCTGATTTTCATTTGCATTCCAAGACTTTTGAAGGTATCCCCCCCCCCCTTAAAAGAAAATCAGGCACATAATTTCATGGACAGAAAAATGCCTTTAGGACTAGAAAGGAGGGGGGGGGCACATACCCGATACTGTGTTTCAGATATAATCTTGACATTTTCTGAAGAGAATTGTGTGTTTTGTTTGCTTCTTTCAAATAAATAAATTTGATTTATGGCAGATTCTTTGTGATGCTCATGATGTCTCTCCTCGCCTTTTCCACCTTTGTGCTGGTACGATTTTGAATATATTTTATACTTTAGAGAACAGACTGTAGCAATGGAGGGAGAGCACCTTACCTCCCTCCCCTTTCTCCTTTAGCTCCTATAATTAAGGCGTAGACCAACAATACTCACGGGAATCAAGAGGGATCACATATCAGTTTCTAGGTCCCCTTCATTGCCAAACACATTCTATGTTTATCTAATGGCTCAGTGAGAGTTAGGATATTTGGGCATTAAAATTCACATTTTGAAGCATCCCCCCCCCGTCGCCTGTAGAATAACGAACCTCCACTTCTATACAATAGTTGATGCGCACTTACACATCCAGTTTGTAATTTTATGAGACATGAAGCAAATCAGTTTATTTAAGCTTTAGGAAAAATGTCTGAAACGTTTTTTTGCAATAAGAAGGGAGGTTTCACCCCGCAGTACCCTTATTAGGGCTCAGTCTAAATGAACGGAAATGAGAGATTAATTCTACCTCCTCTTTCCATACACCTTTCAATATTTATCTGAAGGCTCATGGAGAATTAGACCATTTGGGAGTTGAAGTGCGCTCTTTTAGGCATCTGCCCCCTCCGCCTTCACAACGACCCACTGCCTCTCCTTAATAGCTGATACGCAATTGTACATAACTAAGCGTAAGGCAACGCTATAGCGTTGCCTATTGTAAAGAGCCATAAGGCTTCGATGTTTTATAAAAACTAGTGCAAATAACGAAGCTGATGATACTTCCCTGTGTCTCTATGATTATAGAAAACTAGCGCTTTACTGAAAACACAAAAAAGTATAGGAGTTTTGGCACAGTAAAAACAAACCGATCAAGGACAATTTTTAAAGTATAATAATAAAGCATTTTAGGATTATTAATTTTTTTTTTTTTCGTTTAATTTGGTATCACTTCTGCACAATGAGCTCAGTCTAATGATTGAATCTCGGTTTAGTTCTGAAGAGGACATTCAATGATTAGTTTGTAGACAAATCCGAAGTGAAGCCATCATGATAGTATTAGGACTATAGACTAGCTATCATTATTCAAAATTCTTCTTTGTATACAGAGAAATAACCGGATTTCCAGAGTTCATATTAAAGCTTATTTGATCTTCATTTCGAGTAATACTAAAGGTTATTTCTTATAATTTATAATTATATATTACTCACTATTGGTAGTATAGCTGGTGAGACCAAAATGTTTCCTGATAAACCAATCCATCATTCCTGTATGTTGTTTAATGACTTTGTGGCTATTAAAATAATATTTATTTTTATGCTAATTTTTTTAAGATTGTTGTTTTCAGATTACTTACTCATTCTTGACTCCTAGATCAATGTTCTTGTTTTTTATACTTAGCTTTTATGTTTTCAGTAAAGCGCTAGTTTTCTAAAATCATGCAGACATAGGGAAGTATCATTAGTTTGGTTATTTGGACTAGTTTTATAAATATATGTAAGAGATTGTGAAGCTGTAATTTTTGTTCGTTGTAAATTTCAAATTCGCTCTTTAATTCTTTTAGCAAAAACTTTTTTTTTTAAATTAATCTTTGTCCGTTTTTAAGTTAAGTATAATCTAGAAGCAATTGTGAGCTTTTTGGGGTTCAAGTCCTCAAGTTATAGTGCACTTTTAGTTTCTCAATTATCTTTATCTGTAGACTTGCAGTATTTTTGGCAACGATACTGTCCAACTGAATGAAACCAACTAGTTTTTCGATTGAATGTATCAAAAGAATTTTAATTTAAGTTTTCCTAAAATTCATAAACGAAACAAAACTACGATTGTGTTCACACTATCGGAGAAATAAACATGCCTCAATGTGTAGGAAAGTATTGGCAAAAAGCTGACCCTAAGTAACTATCATTATGGTAATAGACATATATAAATGCACAATTATTGCTCTCTTAAACAGAGTAGATAGGCTACACCTATGTTTTAACTTCGTGAATTTGATTATTAATGGCTATGGCTGCTCCATCGTGGCTTTTGTTTTTTATTAATAAACCTACCAATAAAAATAATAATAGCAGCTGTCTTTTTTCACCAGCCAGTTACTTTTGTTGAAATATTTTTTATTTATTTTTTTTCAAGCTTAGACCCGAAGCAGAAACGAGAAGAACTTATTACAAAGACAGTAAAATATAATTTGTGTCGTTACAGTTCTTTATACTGAAATAATACGTGTCGGAATATGTTTATTGACCTTACACTTTAAATTGCGCTCCCTTAAATATCTTCCCACATGTTAATTATCTGCGTTTCCCCTTGCTTTGTCTTCTCAGTTTCAGTGCTATAACGAAACCCGATAAAATCAAGTTATTACTGAAAGCTCAAGAAGCCAAGGAGAAGCTTGACGCAATCTTTCTGTTCAGTTTTTCAGAAGCTAATCTAACCTAGATCACTTCTAGGTTAAAAGATGAGAGTTGATTGACTCTCATCTTTATACAGCTGCAAGAACATTTCCTGAAATAATCCCGCAAAAATGGTAGAAAAAACTTGCTGAATACGGTGCACTGAATCATGATTCTAAGTAGCTTAAGCCCGATTCACGATGAGGTTTTAATTATACCGAGATTTAGCTAGAGTTAATTTGAGCCAATCAGAAATTTGAATATATAAATTTTTTTTTAATCAGAAGATTCTATGAAAAATATGATTGGCTCACATTAGGTGAGCTAAGCCTCAATGTTTGTAAAGTCTCATTGTGAATGAGTTTTTAGCCAATCCATTCTATAATCCACTTCAGCATTCTTTTTGCTCAGGCAAGAGAGTAAAGATAAAAATTTAAGAAAACTTTTCATTGGTTTCTAACCTTGAGTTTTCTTTGTAAGTGAATCTTGGGATATTGTTAAATTTTCAGAAGTACCTCTGGTTTTGTGGACTCTGTCAGTAAAGTTAGCCGTATATTTAGCTATAAATTGTAATTAACCTCACTGACAAAATTAGTCTTGCTGATGAACTGGCTTACTTGAAATAATGCTCCTGATCGAGGTCCAGCCTAGAGAAAAATGCTAATCCTTACTTCCTGTCTGAATGTTCACGGGCCAGTGTAATGACTTGTTCTAGTGTGTTAATTATCATTGACAAGTACTATTCGAGGCTATCCCTTAATCTGGAGCCAAGTTTTAGATTGAGGGATCTAACTGGAAAAGTGTAAATGGCAAGTGTGTAAAGCTGGCATGTCGAGAAGGTGACCAAATCATGCCTGGACTCCTACCGAAAGCTGACGAGAATTAAGATTTTATTCTTAAATGTCAGTGTTTCCTAAATCAGTTTTTTTTTAGATTAGTAGTTTGTAAAGGATGGTCTTTTCTTGCTAACTATTTGTTAAATATTAATATGTTGGAATTACTTCATTTTTTTTTCTTCTTTTTTTATTTCTAAACTTTACTTACTTCCTTACTTAAGATGAGACACAGACTATTCAGCCCAACTCGGCATCAAGAAGCTGCTAAACCAAATGCTTCCATTGGGTTCTCTTTTCTGTGGGCGGTGGAATAAACTTCAGCCACGCCTTGTCCCACATTTCAAAACCATATCCGGAACATAAAAGAACTGATTTAAAAGATGTGAGGGCTGGCCACAGCAAGTGTAGCAATAAGCTGAGTGCCGCCTTTATAGCGCTCGAGTGACTAATGTACCTCTATAAGAGCTGTATTAAATGGGGTTATCAAATCTGGAATTGCTGCCTCTCCTTTTTAATTGTTATAACAGCTTTTGTTGCTCATTCTCTTATGTAACGATTTCTTAAAATTATTAAGAAAGATCTCTCGCAATATTCTGTTGATTTAAATTAGCTGAACTATTTAACTATTTTTTTTTTTATACTTATTTTAGGCATTCGGATCAACCTCTAAACTGATAGATGAATATCAAAGCAGAGGTATAACTATATGGAGTGATTTTATTCGAAGAATCATAGATCAAGGGAAGCTTCTAATAAAAGCAGCCGAATTTGGTACTGCTGGTGTTATTAGCCTTCTTCTTGAGGGTGCACCCAACGCTGGGAAAACCACTCTTGCTGCTCATATTGCCAAAGCGACTAATTTTCCATTTATTAGAGTATGCACGCCAGAAGAAATGGTTGGGTTTAGCGAAGTTAAAAATGTTTCTCAATTAGAAAGGTAAGTTAGTTCAAAGAAAGAATTGGTCAGACTATTTTTGAAAGAAAAAAATGAGTTTTTTTTTGCATATGATTTTTATATGATTTAGGAGTCATTTTTTCCTTGTCCTTGCTACTTTTTTTCCCTTTTTTTATGTATATGGAACGTGTGACATTAGGGGCAGCAAATCACGAAAATGTAGGGAGGAGGTAAGGATTTTTTAAATTTTCTTTCTGTAAAAACAAAGAGAAATTTCAAACCTTGGTGGTAAGAATTTTTTCTAATATATCAATGAAGATGCCAAAAATGTTTTCTTAGCAATCTAGTGTGTACACTGCCCCCCTTCTCCCTCTAATTTTCACCCCTGCCTAGTAGTGGATTATATTGTGGGGAAGCTGTATTTTTTAAAACAATAAAAAACTTTAGCGTAAAGAGCGAGGCGTTGAGGAGGGGACAGCCCCTTTCATATACGGAATAATTTCTGTTCGTTTTAAGTTTTAATGTCGCTCCTTACTTTCAGTTAAAAAAAACTTGTTTTTTTTTTTTTTTTAGTTAATTACCGGGTAAGGTTGACTCGTCCAGTTGAATAGAAAAATATTTGTTTGCAGATAATTACATAAAGACTGTTAATATCAGAGCTCATTTCATCAATACGTCTTTGTACAGTGTTGTTACTCAAAGGAATTCTTTTGAGTGTGTCGAATAAAGATTCGACAGTTTTTAAAACCTCTTCAACAGCGGGTAAAATTAACTGTTCTCCAATGGTGTGCGGTTTTCCAGATTTCGCAATAATTAATGAGATATTGTAAGATGTTCACAAGCCATTATCGTTTCTTTCAGACGTTGAAGCAAACTTATGCACAGTAGGTCTCTTTTCATATTTTTCCTTCAGTTTTTGGAAATATTCCAAATTTGTATCTATTTTATCAGGATGAAACCTTCTTAGAATTATCCTCGAGCTTCGATGGTTTCATAGAGCTATTCCTCAAAAACTTTGTTGCATAAAAGGCATATGGTCAACCGTTCGTCTGCTTTTGATGGTAGAAAACCAAATTTAAATAATCAACACTATTGTCGACATTTCTTCTTGGGGTCAGCCATGTTTCGTATCAATTACCTACCTATACATTAAAAAAAATTGTTTTAGTAACTTTATGGCGGTCCTACTTAACAGGATATGGCTATTCGAACAAAAAAGGAGCAATGAAATTGATAAATTAATTATTGCAATGAAATCAACAAAGGTCCGTCAGCAAACTAATTCTTTATTTTAAAAGTAATAAATTGCTAAAATCAATAATCGAGTTTTATGAAAACGACTGAGCCTATTTCATTTTCTTTTTTTACGTGTAAAATAAATAATTAAATAATAAATTAGAAGTATGAAGTTATAGCGTATAGTGTACATATTATAGCTGGTGATTACTTACTTCTTCCAACCCTGACAAACACAAACATCGATTCACTTTACTTTTCTTTTCAAAAATTTGGAAACAAATGAAAAATATTTATCCTTAGCATTCATGTTTATATTGGTGAAGAATCAAACAAGTTCATGTAAAATCGCAAGCACATTCACCACAAGTCGTATTTCGTCCCTTTGCGCGTATAGACAAGCGTTGCGGAAGGCGGTGACGGCAGTGGCAGTGCTTTTCAAGTTTTGACATATTGTAGTGAATATACTCGACCCACTTACTCGACCCGTATTTTTCAACTTGTAATAGTTCTTTTGAAGAAAAAACTTCCGAAAGGAAGGAAATTGATGGTCATTTTGACAAGCAGTCAGAGGTACATGGGTTTTTCTTACTTCTGGAACGCCTTTTTTGTTTCTGTTTTTCTTTGGCCGTATGTTGTGTATGGGGCGATGAGCGTAGCATGGTGGAAGCGTAGTTATGCGTTGTACGGAATGTGCTGGAAAAACTGGCGCTCCAAAGTACATCTAGTGATGTATATTGGATAATCCTTATTTATTTATGTGATAAGAACAGCTGCTTTGTTTTTCTCATTTTATTTCTTCTTTTTTTTAAATGTCCTTGTGCAAACTTGAGTTCCTTTGAAGGTTTTCTTCATTCCACCGCGGTGACATTTGCACCGTTGCGTTACCTGTTCTGACGGTCGGACTAGACAACCGGTAAAATGTTGCAAATTATGACTGTCCTATAGTATTGCTAGGGACGTGAGCGTGGCCCATAGCTACGAGCTCCCAATCTTAGCTTGCTAGCACTTGAGCTTATCAGACCTAATTTTCCTCCCAGGATAACTAGACATCGGAGTGAAAGGAATGTTGGATTTAAAGGGAATGAAATTTATGAATAGACCTAAGATGGGCTTGGGGGGGGGGGCTTTTTATGATGACCTTGGAACTTTCAGCGAAAAATTATTTACAAACCGTACAGTTTAATCGAATAATGTGGTTTGAGTCATATATAGGGTATGTATAATCACGGTTGGTTGTGCTGAAGGTACCGAAGTATTTTTTATTTCAATTATTTCTAGTCTCCTCTAACTCATTTAAGCGAATGCGTTGCCATAAATGAGGTGCAAGGAACCCCTTGAGGTATATTTCTAAATCGTTTAGAAAAAAAAGAAAGAAAATGAGTCATTTTGTTTGTGGAGCAATGACATGTTAAGAAAACCTAATTTTGGGTAATTAGTGTTTCAACGGAACACCATCAGTACCTACTTAAGACACGTCTTTTTTCTGCTTTTTGAAATTTTTCAAATAATATTTTTCTTTAGAAATAAGAGCGACTGTCTCCTTTGCATTTCTGAGATGAAATGAATTTTTTTTCTGAGATGAAAAAAATAGCGTAAAATAGATTTAAAAATTCAGGTACTGTTTTGGTTTTAGCACTGCAGTATATGCCTGTTTAATTAACACGAATTTACGATCCTCGCTTTGAATAGCAAGAATGTTATTGAGACAGCGAAATTCCTGACTATCAAGATTACCGTTTAGTAACCTGACTTTCAATGATGACTGTTTTCTTATACTTCGCTTTACAACTTGAAGCGTATTTTTGGCATAGCTTAAAAATATTTAAGTGCGTCTCGGCATCAGAGATCATGCAGACTTTTTTAGACTAAGCTCTGCAGTCTGCTGCCACCTTCTCTCATGACAAGCAACCGAGCTGACCATGTTTGGTGATTTATTTATCACCAATGTCTTTCAAGTATATTTTGGCCGTGTTTCGGCAGTTCTTTATCCAGTTTTTTCCTGTAGCTCAGTGGTTCAGTTTTATAATCCTCTACTAAATAGTACTTGAAAAAGTATAATTCAATGGTTCGCCGGTAAAACTCGAGAAAGGGCACAGGAGGTCCGTAACCTTTACAAAATCTTTGGGATGAAATCTTTTAGTTTTTACGAGTCAAGGTAATCAAGGTTTATTTCGTTGACATCTTGGACCATCTCCAAATTATAAATCGGATTCGGCCACTGAAAAAGTAATTTTCAGTTAAATCCAGCCTTGCCACTTGGAATTTATTCATGTGAAAAAGAAATTTTACGAAACATTTGATTTCAGTTTGGTATTCAATTGAGTTTATTTATATATACTTCCTTTATATGTGAGTAATAATTGTGTATATATGTTCTCGAAAACGGCTCCATATATTTTCGGGAAAATTAGTATCTTGGGATATTCTCGCATAAAAAAAACGATCTAGATAGGCCAGAAGTCTGAGAAAAATCGTTAAGAGCCTTAGTTTTGGTTTTTTGCAAATGTCATCATGTACTATGTTATTACATCATATAAGCATTTCTTATGGCATCATATAAGTATTTTCTTATATAATGTCATGCATAGCATAAATAAGATTGTTGAGTTTCCAACGCAACAGTTATTTATATAATATAATGTCTGTTGAAAGGCCCAAAAAACGAAAATTTGCAGTTGCTATCAAACGTGATAAGATGTGAAATTTGATGACCTGGACCATCAATTGCGACAACTCCAATACGGACAGCTAAAGCAAAGGCAATTTCTCAATTGTTTGAAGTAATCAAAATCCAAAAACGTATCAAAAATGAAAATGAAGAGCAAAGACACGGGCGGTTAGAAGATATGCGAAAACGACAACTAGAGCGTGTTAAAAATGAAAATGAAGGGCAAAGACACATGTCATTAGAAGACATGCGACACCGAACAAGTGAGGGAGTCCAAAATGAAAATTAAGAGCAGTGAGTCAACGAATATCAACCTGGACAGTGAGAACAAAACGGGTCAAAATTGAAAATGATAGCGATGATGATTGGGTTCGGGATTTTGACATGGATAGGGTCATCAATGCCTACCATATCTTCGTTTAAAAAACAAAGGTTTGGCGATATTTATTTCATAATAACGAAAGATAAGCCGAGGTGTAACGAAGCAAACAAGTTGAAAATGATAGTGATGATGATTGGGTTTTGGATTTTGACATGGATAAGGTCATCAATACCTACCATACCCCTGAAAATCAAAAATATGGACTGGATAAATCGTTGGAAGAAAAAGAAGTTTTTGTCCCACCCCCTGAATCATTAAAAGAAACAAAGGTTTGGCGATATGTATTTCATAATGACAAAAGACAAGCCAAGGCAAAAGAAAAAGTTGTCGTCCCACCACCTCAACAATTAAAAGAAACAATGGTGGTTGTCAATGCCTTCCATAGTTTGTAAAATCAAAAACCTGGACTAGATAAATCGTTGGAAGAAAAACAGTTTTCGTCCCACCATCTGAATAATTAAAGGAACAAAGGTTCGACAATATGTCTTTCATTATGACAAAAGACAAGCCGAGGCAAAAGTTAAAGGTCCGATAAAAAAAAAATTTAATTTTACAAAGGCGTCACTTCTAATTTTAGGTCCATTTGGACGTCATGACATCAAGAAAAGGCTCAAATTGTCTGCGTTTAGACGACAAGCGACAGTGAAAATCTATATATGGAAGCCTGCCGCGCGCGTCATGCCTTTGTTAAAAAAAAACAAAGGTTTTGCGATAGGTATTTCATAATGACGAAAGATAAGCTGAGGGGGAGCGAACCAAACAAGTTGAAAATGATAGTGATGATGATTGGGTTTTGGATTTTAAAATGGATAAGGTCATCAATACCTCCCATACTTTTGAAAATAAAAAATGTGAACTTGATAAATCGTTGGAAGAAAAAGAAGTTTTGTCCCACCACCTGAACAATTAAAAGAAACCAAAGGTTCGGCGATACGTCTTTCATAATGACTAAAGACAACTCAAAACAAACGAAGAAGTTATTGTCCCACCAACTTAACAATTAAAAGAAACAAAGGTGGTCGTCAATGCCTTCCATACCTTTGAAAATCAAAAACCTGGACTAGATAAATCGTTGGAAGAAAAAGAAGTTTTTGCCCCACCACCTAAACAATTGAAAGAAACAAAGGTTCGGCGATATTTCTTTCATAATGACAAAAGACAAGCCGAGGCCAAAGTTAAAGGTCCAAAAAAAAAAAAAAATTAATTTCACAAAAGAACCACTTCTAATTTAAGGCCCATTTGGACGTTATGACATCAAGAAAAGGCTCAAATTGTCTGCGTTTACAAGACAAGTGACAGTGAGAATCTATATGTGGAAGCGTGCCGATTGCCGTGGCCCAAAGCCGCCAAAGTGGCCCGAAGTGCCGAAGCCGCCTGGTATTATTCTCAATATATATATATATATATATATATATATATATATATATATATATATATATATATATATATATATATATATATATATATATATATATATATATATATATATATATATATATATATATATATATATATATATATATATATATATATATATATATATATATATATATATATATATATATATATATATATCCCCTGGTTGTCAGAAAAGACAATGAATATGGTCTTCACCTTTGACTTTGTCACTCTTGCCTTCATGGGGTGCGGAGACCTCTTTGTGTGCCTCTGGGAGGATTTGAAACCCACCCACTCTCCCCCCCCCCCCAAAAAAAAAATAATTCCGACTTGAAGACGTAACAAAAATGCATATAAAACAAATTTCATGCGTTTTTTAAAGTTTTTTTTAAGTAAACAGTTGAGTCTGACAACGCTTTTAATCCGTAAAACTCAAACATGAACAATCTATTGATTCCTGAAGACAACTTTACCTTTCGAGGGAAGCTACACCTTTTTAATCTTTAACTTGTTTTTTTGCTGATTTTTTCACCCACGTTTTTTTTTTTTTTTTTTTTTTTTTTTTTTTAATTTGACGCCCGGTCTAACTGCATATAGAGGTCTTCTTAATTAAAAATAACTCCAGCATTTTATTGGGAGAGTGGGAGGAGAGGGGTCTATATCTGGAAAGTCAAGAGCCATGGGCTATATAATATTTTTTTTCAAATTATTGGGGGGACAACAGCCCCCCCCCCGAAACTACGCCACTGGTTATGTAAGCCTCCACTTAAAACAGTGAAATTTAATTTTGTCTGTCTTTGAAATTGTAAACCCTTTTAAACAAAAATGTTATTGATTTTGTATTGCTTCTGTTTTCCAGGTCGTTTTTGGATAAATTGGAAATGATGCCTGTATTGACTGATGTTCTTCATTTTCCAAATGTAAAGTTTTGTTTCTCCCCTGTTTTTACTGGCCATAGAGCCTTACGGGGGAGAATATATTTAAGTATTAGTTAGTTTTTTGTGTATTTTACCGCTAATTTAGGTATTTAGTGATATATTTCTGGTTTTGTCTTTTTTTAATAATTTCAATTCAAATTCAATTCAGATATTGCCTGGGCACGGAGATACAGTAAAAAAAAAATCGAATAGTATTGAGGGACTCAAGAGTTTCTGGCTTCTGGGAGTTTGTCCGACAATTTGTCTGAGAAAATTTCCAAAAGGGTAGGGCATTTGAGGTTTTTTTAATGGCTTGACATTTTGACGACTTTTTGACAATACTGCTGAGAAGGCTCAATTTGTTACAAGCAATATTTTTATGCTTCATTTTTGAAGCTCCGTCACTGAAAGACATAACTCTTTAAGATAAATTTAATGAAACAACTAGCCAAAGAAGTGAGGTATATTTATAATAGATGTAGTAATAAACATATATAAAAAGAATATAAGCAAATAAACAGTATTGCTCCAAGGGGCTTCCCTAACCTCAGATTAACGTAAGTTTTTTTTTAACAGCTTTTTGACCAATTCTTCTTTAAATTCTTAAACTAAATTTTTAAATCCTTGTTCTAAGTTTTTTTCTGTATAGAAAGTAGCTGCTTAATCTGTGAATGCTTTACTGTAATTTTCAAATCTTGAAAATTACCCCCTAATTAACTGTTCGATTCCAGGTTGTGTGTTTGGATCAAAAAACTTCTCACCCTCCTAGATCTCGTTGGTAAAGCTGAACCAGAAGATCGCGTCACAGAATTTATTAACATAACTTTTACGGCAGGATATTCTGAAGCTGGTCAAGGGAGATTTTAAAGCTGGCCCTGGGAGGTTCAAGAGTCGACGTTATGTGTAATTAAATAAAAAAAAACAAGTTTTTTTTAACTGAAAGTAAGGAGCGACATTAAAACTTAAAACGAACAGAAATTATTCCGTATATGAAAGGGACTGTCCCCTCCTCAACGCCTCGCTCTTTACGCTAAAGTTTTTTATTGTTTTAGAAAATAAAGTTGTGAGACAGAGTCAAACTTTAGCGTAAAGAGCGAGGCGTTGAGGAGGGGACAGTCCCTTTCATATACGGAATAATTTCTGTTCGTTTTAAGTTTTAATGTCGCTCCTTACTTTCAGTTAAAAAAACTTGTTTTTTTTATTTAATTTTTGAACGTTTTTGAATAAATGCAGGTTTTGATCTTGGCTCACCGTACATGAATAATTAAAACAAAATTTTCATATTAATTTACTTTTATTTAGCTAAATGGCTTTCTCGAAACTTGTTTAATTTTATTTACGAACGCTTTTATTAGTAATAAATATACGTAACTTACGAATTAACTTACGTAACGAACTTCTATATTCATATATTTTTAATTTGTTTATTAGGGGTTCGCCCCCTAGTCAATACCTTGCTCTTTAAGCGAAAGTTCGAATTTTGTTCCAATTCTTTAAAAATGACCGCTTAATCACAAAGGCCGTTAATTAGAATAAATAGCTCTTATGAAAGTACTAAAAAATCTTTGGCTTAAAGAGCGAGGTATTGACTACGGGGTGAACCCAGTCATATATGTAATATTTTCTGTTCGTTTAAAGTTTCGATGTTGCTGCTATTGCAGTTGAAATACTTGTTTTTTTTATATTAAATTTCTGATCTTTTTTTAAATAATGCTGGGAAGTCCGGCGTCCCCTTCATAGCAATGTCCCTTCCCCCATGAAAACTTCCTTCATGGAAATATCCTCCCACATAACCCCCGACCCACCCACCCCCCCACTACCAGGAAAAATCTCCCCTGAAAACGTCTGTATACTTCCAAATAACCAATACTATATGTTAACATTGGGTAAAGTTCATAACTTTCAGCCCTCCCCCCGGGAGCTTCGGGGATTAAGTCATCCTAAAAGACATACTTATTATATTTTCGAACATGCTGAACAAAATGGCTATCTCAAAATTTTGATCAGGTGACTTTGGGAAAAAAATGAGCGTGGGAGGGGGCCTAGTTGCCCTCCATTTTTTTGGTCACTTAAAAAGGGCACTAGAACTTTTAATTTCCATTCCAATGAGCCCTCCCACGATATTCTAGGACAACTGGGTCGATACGATCACCCCTGGGAAAAAAAAACAAAAACAAACAAACAAATAAACACGCACCCGTGATCTTTCTTCTGGCAAAAAATGCAAAATTCCACATTTTTGTAGATGGGAGCTTGAAACCTCTACAGTAGGGTTCTCTGATACGCTGAATATGATGGTGTGATTTTCATTAAGGTTCTATAACTTTTAGGGGTCTTTCCTCCTTTTTTCGAAAATCAGCCAAATTTTCTCAGGCGCCTAACTTTTGATGGTTAGAATTAAACTTGATAAAACTTATATATTTGAAATCAGCATTGAAATCTGATTCTTTTGATGTATCTATTTGTATCAAAATACCGTTTTCTAGAGTTTCGGTTACCATTGAGCCGGGTCGCTCCTTACTTACAGTTCGTTACCACGAACTGTTTGATTGGTTCAAGAGTCGTAGTTGTGCAATAGAAATGAAGAGTTTTGTATGTGCCTAAGGTGCTAATTTTCATGACCAGTGATATTGAGTATTTGATTTGTTTGTAAATATGTTTCTATTCATGTTCATTGATCTCTGGTACAATCACTCCATGCAATTATACCTCTGCTTTGATATTTGTCTGTCAGTTTAGAGGTTGATCCGAATGCCGTGAATTTGTGGCTAGTCTAAACCTGCTTGACCACATTTTCATGATATTAGCATACTTCATGCCTGCATTAGCGAGGAGGTCTACTCGTATTTGTACGAATTGCTATTTGTGTGGAGGGCAAAAACCTGACTGTCTTAATTATGACCATCAATTTCTTTCCTTTCGGAGGTTTTTTCTTCAAAAGAACTATTAGAAGTTGAAAAATACGGGTCGAATAAGTAGGTCCAATGTGACCAAAATCCATTAATCTTTCAACATCATCTACAATAATGCCTAGTTCAGCCTTATGTTTCATACTCTTCTATTATTTGGATGTCAACTTTTCCCTCATCACTGAAGCCACTTTCAAAACTATATGATAAATCAAGGAACCTTATACAGGATACAACTGTTCCCTACTTAAATCTTTGCTTGACTTGAGATCTCTCTATTTTCTGTCTTGTGCTTCTTTTAATTTTTGAGGTTACATGGCCAGCTTCCTGCTGTCCTGTGTAATAATATATTTTTTATTTCTGAGCAATTTACTTATATTTTCTCCACCTCCAATAATTTACAAATACCTAATATTCCATCAATACGGCCTGACTTTAACCTTCTGATAGCTTGTAATATGATTTGGGACACTCTCCCGGAGTCTGTGCGGGGCTGCCACTCATTTGGTATCTTCAAAAAGTATGTTAGAGATTTTCTTGCAAACAATTAATTTTTTCCCCGGTTTTCCGATGAGTTGATGTCTCCAGATTGGTTCTGTAATTTATTTGTGAGGATGGATTCATATATTACTCCCTTGCCTAGCTTAGATTTTTTTTTTTGGGGGGGGGGGGGTATTGTTTGGTTTGGTGATGTGAATTTATTATTTAAAAAATCTTATGATGAATGTATTTGTTTAATTGTTTTTAGTTTTGTTTCTCCCCCTTTTTTTTTCCTGGCCATAGAGTCTTACGGGGCAGAATATATTTAAGTATTTGTTAGTTTTTTTTATTAAATTTACCGTTAATTTAGGTATTTAGTGATATATTTCTGGTTTTGTCTTTTTCAATCAATTCAATAATTCAGATATTGACTGGGCACGGAGATACAGTAAAAAAAATCAAATAATATTGAGGGACTCAAGAGTTTCTGGCTTCTGGGAGTTTGTCCGACAATTTGTCTGACAAAATTTCCAAAAGGGTAGGCCATTTGAGGTTTTTTAATGGCTTGACATCTTGACGACTTTTTGACAATACTGCTGAGAAGGCTCAGTTTGGTACAAGCAATATTTTTTATGCATCATTTTTGAAGCTCCGTCACTGAAAGACATAACTCTTAAGATAAATTTAATGAGAGAACTAGCCAAAGAAGTGATGTATGTTTATAATAGATGTGCTAATGAACATATATGAAAAGAATATAAGCAAATAAACAGTATTGCTCCAAGGAGCTTCCCTAACCTCAGATTAACTTAAGTTTTTTTTAACAGCTTTTTGATCATTTCTTCTTTAAATTCTTAAACTAAATGTTAAAATCCTTGTTCTAAGTTTTTGCTGTATAGAAAGTAGCTGCTTAATATTTGGATTCTTTACTGTAATTTTAAAATCTTGAAAATTACCTCCTAATTAACTGTTCGATTCCAGGTTGTGGGTTGGGATCAAAAAACTGCTCAACCTCCTAGATCTCGTTGGTCAAGCTGAACCAGGGAGGTCGCGTAACAAAATTTATTAACATGCTTGAATAGCAGGATCTTCTGAAGCTGGCCCAGGGAGGTTCTGGAGATGTTTAAGGGATGTTCTTTTTCTTTCTTTAAGTTTGTGTATGTTTTAATTTGTACCTGATTTGCAGCTGACTTAGGAAATATGACTTAGGTTTTTTTTAGTATCTCACGTGCATGAATGTTTTTTGGTTTTTATATCCGTTTTTGGGCATCAAACTGAAATATTTTTACGGAACCAAATCAAATGTTCGTAAAATATGATTGGGTTCCACAGTATTTCATCTTGTCGTAAGCAACGTAAATTGAAGTCAGAAAATAATTGTGAGGTGCAGAATAGGCCGTATGTTTCAAGAAATGCTGATTACTACTTACCAGAGCCGTTCCCAGGGCTAGTTTCCTTAGAAAAATTTATTACAGGTATGTTCTGAAATGTTCTAAAATGTTGTTTTAATCTTACTATTTTACAGACAGTTTCCCCATATACTCTTTTCAGAGTAGTGCCTGCAAGTTAATGTTTTTTTGTTGTTGTAAATAGCATTGCTTTAAATGTTGGCTATGCCCATATTTGAGTGTTACTTAATTAATGAAGATGCTTTTTTGTTGCCTCTTTATATTCAATTTTTTATACTCATTAATAAAAGTCCATTAAAAACTATACATCATTGTAGCAGCAGATTTTTTTTCTAAGTCTTAGAAATCGTAGTAGAAATTCCGTCACAGAAACAGATATTCTATCACCGTAGTGCTGTAATTGTAAATTAAATTTACTTATGTCTGAATTTCGTTCATTATGACTGGTCACAAGACAGTATTGTGTGTGTGTGTGTGTGTGGGGGGGGGGGGGTTTGAGGGGTTTGAACCCCCCCCCCCCCCTTCCTCCGAAATTTTTGCCCGACTCGTAAAAAACCTAGCAAAAATGCATATACACAAATTTTTAATGCTTTTTATAATATTTTTTATTGTACCCCTCCCCGAAGAAAAATCTTGGATGTGCCCTTAGCTGGTATTTTGTTACTGATTGACTGTGGTTTGATGCCTCTCTGATTATCCCAAATTATCTTTATCCTTTATTAAGCAGTTTCGTGATAATTCCTTTATTCGAATTCGAAAGAGCTATCTCATCCTCCCAGACTTGCCTAATAAGTTTAAGTGCTGGGTAAAACCAGTTTTATGGCGGCGACAGTTTCCTCTACTTGCCAGTTAACCATATTTTTTGCTCAAGCTGTTTTCTTATTCTTCAGCTACGTCAGAGTAGTGTCATCGTCTTTGTTATAGAGGTTTCTGACGCCAAAACACTGTACGCTCTGCTCTTAATTTAACATTATTTTTGGAAACTCTGTAGAGTTTGAATTTAAAGAAACTTAAATCTTTGTGAAAGACGTTGTTTTTTCATGCCACCAAATTCGTCAGTGTCATAATAGAACATATTATTTGAAAATACAATTGAGTAAAAATGTTTGCTAAATTATAACATCTGAATCACTGTGTACTTTTGGAAACTCCAGCTGTTTTTAAATGGCACAAGATTGCCGTTAACGCTAAATAACGAAGTTCAGAAACCTTTTCTACTGGGCTTGATATGAATTTCTAGCTGAATAGGGATGTGCCAGGGATGACAAGCAGTTCTTGATGTATCGCCTAGTTTAGAATATCCGTAAAATATTCTCTCCAACGGTCCTCAATATCTCTCTGGTTCCTGAGCGTTTGGACATCTTTTGTGTTCATCTTTTAAACTACCAATCACAAGGCAGACTGGACATATGCATATTCACAAGAACTTTCGGTCCTGGATGAGTTTCTAAGATTAAAATTTACTCTTCTTCCTTCTTTCGTTTTCAAAACTTCATCTCAGCTTCTTTCAATTATTCAAATAGCGATTTTCAGTAACTGTCAACACTAACATCATCAGGGTTGTCTGAGTACTTGTCTTCTATCACCATATGTCACTCTTAAAAGAGCCCCCCTCCCTAGTGGTCATTCTTTTGGTAACATGTCTCCACCCTCTTTTCAGGAGATTTCTGGTTTTCTTGTCCTCTTTCACTTCCTTTTTCACTTTCTCCTTTTTCTCCTGCAATTTAGCGTTTTTTCTTGCTTTGATGTCTTTGATTTTAATGTTCTGGTACAGATTGACGACAGAAAATTTAACTGCTTTGTTGGTAATGTTGAATGTAAGATTAGCCGCTTGTGGAGCCATCTCTGTCTCTTCATAGGACATCGAACTAGTCGGTGACGCCATTTTTTGGGTTTGCTGGAAAAAGTCAATGAATTAAATTGGGAGACATCAAAATAAGTTAAAAATAAATAAACCTGCTTAAACATAAAATTAAAATATAATTATTAATATATATATATATATAAATATATATATATATATATATATATATATATATATATATATATATATATATATGTAAATATATATATATATATATATATATATATATATATATATATATATTATATATATATATATATATATATATATATATATATATATATATATATATATATATATATATATATATATATATATATATATATATATATATATATTTATTCATGTATATATAGAAGAGGATTTTAGAACTCTAGGAACATAGGGTGCAAACCTGACAGTTGCATGGCTTTCTAACTTGTGGAGTAGTGGCCTTTAAGGTAAATATAAAAAAAGACATCGCTTTCCGCTGTGTTGGCCACTTGGGCCAACGTGCTATAATAAGATAATAGAATTAGTTGGCCAGAAGTGACGAAGAAAAAAAATACAAAAGATATCAACGGAAGTAAGCTGGCCTACAGAAAAAAAGGAAGTGACAGATGTTTTTGGATCGACATCCATAGGTAAGAACAAAAAAAAACTTTACAGTAAACTGTAAATATTTAACCTTCCCAGTACATACGTCATAAACATAACCCTTATAAATTAATAAAAAAATATGGTGTCTATTCTGTAATTTGTAAATGATTTTTTAAATTACGCAAGCTTCGTATTTATTTTTATTAGACATTATTTTTTTTTTGGTTTAATTATTTTAGTTTTATTTATTTTTTATTTTAATTTTGTCATGCTATGGTAGTTTTTACCATTGAAACTGCTCACATGTGCGGCACAATCTGACAAGGGCATAGCCCAGGGGTGGCCAACCTGAATTATCTTGCGGGCCACTTTGGAAATGCATCATAACTCCGCGGACCATATATAAAATTATATATACCCATATTATATTTAGACCTACTATAGATATTTTTTGGAGTGACAAATTGAAAAATAATGAATTTTCATTAATTAGGGTGACTATTATTTTTACTTATAAACATAGATAATATAATAACAATAATGATACTAAATGCACATTGTAAAAAATATATAATTCTTAAAATAAAAAAATAACGAAATTAAAAAAAATTTATTTCACTAGTGCAATATTTGTTTCTCCCCTTTTTCAGTTATCTTTTGTAAGTCGATATCAATTTGGGTATTTGCAGATCGTAATTGCTGTTGAAGATTAGCGTCCGTTATGTTTTTTTCGTGTTTTGTGTTGCTCAGTTTAACTCTAGAAAAAAAAACGATTCGCTAGTGTGAGTTGAACCAAAAGCGCTAACAACTTTTTTTGACATAAATGTTAAAAAAAAAAATCTTTTGGACTCTGGATTTTCATACATGCGTTTTAATTCATTATTGCACTGTATGTCAATCAGATCCATTTCGATTCTGGGACAGACTCAATTTCAACATGAAAAGGAGATAAATATATTTCAAAATTTTGGTGTTTTTTGTCCAACTCTAAATTATTGAATCGGCTTTCAAAAACATCTGCAAATTTTCTTATTTCTTTTATATATTTGAGATAAGTGTTAAATTTTGACTTCTTAAATTCTTCCTCCAATGGAAAGAGCTGAGCATTATTATTTTCCATAGTGATTCAAATAACAACACTCTTCTGAAGTACTATGATGGGATTAAATGTATCGACTATGAGGTTATCTTTTCCTTGCATCAATATATTTAATTCATTGAGTTTGTTGACAACATCCACTAAAAAGCATAAATACAATAACCACTCATCATTTCTAAATTCTGGCAAGGACCTTTGTCCTTGCCATGTCATTGCTGTAAACATCTTCCGCGACTTAACCATCTGACTCGACTGAAGTACATAAAATCGAATTTTTTCAGAAAATCCTTAAATGGTCGATGCGCATGTGGATGTGATCGAATGTAATTCACTGTTTTTATAACTCTATTTGCATAACATGACACATCGATAATACTTGGGCTAAACAACATAATAATATAATACTTGGGCTATACAACATAATAATATAATACTTGGGCTATATACATCGATAAACATTATTGTTTAGAGTGAAACATTGAATCTGTAATGTTACAAGATGTGCGTACATCATGAGGGCGCAGAATATAAAAGTGTGATGTTTCTCGCGGGCCGCAAAAATGTTTACGGCGAGCCGTGGGTTGGCCACCCCTGGCATAGTCAGTTATTAGCTTGAGCTAATAACAGAAATATCTGAGAATCAGAAATA
Source organism: Artemia sinica (assembly GCA_027921565.1). Classification (NCBI taxonomy): domain Eukaryota; kingdom Metazoa; phylum Arthropoda; class Branchiopoda; order Anostraca; family Artemiidae; genus Artemia; species Artemia sinica. Next base: position 8,279,946 of record CM051273.1, read on the forward strand.
TCGGGAATCCGAAATATTTGATTCCCGGAACCTAATTTGGGTTGTAGTTCCATTCCTGAAAATTTGATTCGTGTAGTGTAACAACCCTGTTAGATTTTGTAATGAAAGTATCTTCAAAAAGAAGGGAAAAAGTTACTATTTACAAAACCGCTACAAGTTACTTTTTTTGGATTCCAAAGACTATGAGAAACCTATTAGACTGGAATTTTGAATCAGTCCCATTTTACTGTACAGTTTCCATGTTTTGCGAAGTTGATATGTAGTTTTTATTATATTTTTTAAAACGGCAATTTTGGAGCGACTAGTGCCAAGTACCCCTAAATGATTAGAGTAATATAACCTGTCAAACAAATATTGAAAATTCTCGCATAAATGCCATAGGAAGATAAAATCCAGGGAATCGCTAAAGGTCAAGGAAAGCATACTAGTCAAACTTTATGAAAAGCTTCTGAAGTGAAAGTTTTCTTCATCTATATTTACGGCGTCATAAGCAAGGAAGTTGTAAATTTTGGATGTCTGAACCCATTTAGTTTGCATAAGGTCCTCCCATGGTATCTAGCCAGTGGTAGATGTTTCATAACAATTTCGCATCCTTGAAAATTGAATATGAAATTGAATTGCAATTGAACATTAGAACAATCTTTTAATTTGAATTAGGTTTGAATGGTAGTATACTATTATTGCTAATTAGTAATTCTATTTAATTTTGTTTCGCGTACATATTTAAGACTCGTATTGCTAATAATTCCTAATCATCCTATCGAGGCATGGCTTTTGCATTCAGAGATATGGACAATTGGTAGGAAAAAAATGGAGGCAGGGGACTTCCCTCCCCCCCTAGGTATTTCTGCTTCTCCCCTAAAATTCCGTCGAAACCCCCCCCCCTTCTCTCAAGTTCTAAAATACCTGTTTTGTATCTTCACTGGGAATTTGGAAAAAATCCTTGCCCCTCCCTCCTACATTTTCGTGAGCTTGCCCCAGAGAGAAGGAGATAGGGAAAAAAGAAACACTAATAATGCACATTTCTCAGAAAAACGAATGAAGAAGAGAAAATAACTTGAGATAAGGGCAGGGGAAAATCTCCAGCATTTTTCTCCAGAAAAAAAATAAACAAACTTATATCGTAGACTTCTCAAAAAAAAAGAAAGAAGAAGAAAAAATAACTTGAGATAAGGGCAGGGGAAAATCTCCAGCATTTTTATTGGAGGGGGGGGGAAGGGTTCATGTCTGGATAGTCAAAGGGCATGGGATGTATAATATTTTTTCTCCACATTATTGGGGGGGGGGGGGTAACTTCCTCCTGCCACTCCCAAACGACGCCCCTCGATAAGGGAAAAAATAAACAAACTTAAAACGCAGACTTCTCAAAAAAATAAAGAAGAAAAAATAACCAGAGATAAGCGGAAAAATAAACAAACCTAAACGCAGACTTCTCAAAAAAAGAAAGAGAAAGAAACTGGAGATAAGGGAAAAAATAAACAAACTTAAAACGTAGACTTCTGAAAAAAAAAGAAAGAAGAAGAAAAAATAACTGGAGATACGGAAAAAAGAAACAAACTAACAATGCACATTTCCCCCAAAAAAAGAGAAGTGAAAATAACTGGAGATAGGGGAATTTACAATTTATTAGAATAGAATGCTATTCTAGGCTGAAAAAGCCCTCTTTTTAAATTTATTTTATGTTCAAACAACGACGATGGTTCACTTAAAAACTAACTTACAATGTATTTATTCGAAAAGCTCAAGAACAAACCGGTTTCTTTGTTAGTTTTTTCAGCTTAGCGCGAGACAAGACAAAGACAAGTGACAGAATATATGGGAAATATATAATTTGAGCTATATATTTGCACAAAAGAGGGGGGGGGGTAAAGTATTTTGACAGTTTGAAGTCAGAAAACAATTATTTTCATAATATTCAAAATAATTGTACATAACATATGTTGCATGCAAACTCGCTATACTTTATCCCCCCCCCCCTAATGTGCAAATCTATAGCCCAAATTTGTTTCTAAAGTAATGAAGAAACTAACGAAAAAACTGGTTTGTTCTCGAGTTTTATGCAGCGTAAACTTGAGTAAGTGGCGCATAATGCACAAGTACCAAAATTCTTTCCCCCCACGGAAATATAAAAAATCAAATAAAATTCTCAAATTTGGGAAGCCTTATTTTCCACGGGGGTGTATTTACCGGGGGGGTGGGGTGGGGGGGGGGGGTAAACGCCGGACACCGTTTCTTCAAAAAATTAAGTTTTTGCTTCTGCGCTGAGGATGGCTCAGCGGAAGTCTTTATCGATACATCTGCCAAATGTCAACACATCTGCCAAATGTACATCTGCCAAAGTATTTAATGGCTGGAAATTACCCTCGTTTACTTTAGTCCTTTTTTTGTTTTCATTCCTCGTGTTTTTTTTTTTTTTTTTTTTTTTTTTTTTTTTTTTTTTTTTTTTTTTTTTTTTTTTTTTTTGCCGTTTGTTGTGTATGGGGCAATGAGGCTTAGCATGGTGGAAGCGTAGATATGCGTGTTACGGAGTGTGCTGGAAAAACTGGTGCTCGAAGACGTGCATCTTGTGATGTAGATTGGGTAATCCTTATGCATTTATGTGATAAGAACAGCTGCTTTGTTTTCCTAATTTAATTTTTTTTTTTTTTAATATGTCCTTGTGCAAATTTGAGTTCCTTTGAAGGTTTTTTTAAAATGTCTGTTTTTTTTTCTTGTCTGTAAAATTTGTTGTATATAAAATTAAGTAATTCGAACGAGCTAAACAGATGCTCATGATTTTATGAAGCTATCCGTCTCCACCATTTGAGGAGAAAAATAAAATGTATTTTTTTTATTTTTGACTATAAAAATAAGACCTTGAAAGGCTTTTGAACATAGCAACTAGTACAACTAGCATTTTTGCAAGAAGAAAAGATACCCATCTTTTCTCTTCTTGTAGAGTTCACTTCAAAAGGTTAAATTTTGTTTTTGTTTTTTATGAGCACTGAGGACGGCTTGGCGGAGGTCCTTGTCGAAATATTTGCTTTTTTTCGTCTTTATATTTTACTACTGGCTGACAAAATCCTCGTTTTTTCTCACCTATTTGATTTTATTTTTCATTTATTATATCCTCTCTTTTCTTCGTTTCATACGTAGGGTTAGAAAATTTTCTTGACAGTTTCTACCAGGCCTGAAACCTCCTTGGTCTGGTCTTGTTAATTGGTTTCAAGCGTCCTTGACGCCGTTGAGGACGATTCTGCAAAAGATTAATTTAAAAAAAAACAAAGTTTTTCCGAGGGAAGTAAAGAGCGAAGTTGAAACTTAAAACGAACAAAAATTATTACTTCACAGCCTATCTAACATATATTAATAAAACTAGTACAAACAACTCAACTAATTATGTTTCTCTATGCTTTTAGGATTATACAAAACTAGCGCTTTACTAAAAACACAAAATAATATAGGAGTTTTGGTACAGTAAAAGCAAACCAGTTAAGGTCACTTTTTATAGAATCATAATATTATCAATCCCTTTTAGGATCAATTCCTTTTAAGATAAAGCAACAATCCATTTTAGGACATAACTTTATTTTTTTTACGTTTAATTTGGTATCACTTCTGCACAATGGCTTAGTTCAATGACTGGCTCTCGTTTTGGTTCTGAAAAGGACAATCTGTCATGATTAGTTTTTACACAAGTTCGAAGTAAGGCCATCTTGATAGTATTAGGACTATTGACTAGCTTTAGAATTTGTATCATAGCTTGAAATTCACTCTTGTATAGAGAGGAATAATCGGATATCCAGAGTTCATATTATGTCTTATTTGATCTCCATTTCAAGTGATACTAAAGCATATTTCTTATAATTTAAGACTGTATATTACCCACTATTGGTATTATAGCTGCTGAGAGCAAAATGCTGCTTGATAAATCAATTCAGTATTTATGTATGCCGTTCAATTACTTCGCGGCTATTAAAAAATATTTAGTTTTACGCTTATGTTTTTAAGATAATTTAATTGTATACTGAAAGTTACCAATGCGACAACTGGTGTAAGACTATGGAAAGCTTTATAGATTCGTTTAGTGTTGTCAGCCTACATACTCACTTTTGACTCTTAAATCAGTAATCTGTTTTTTGTACTTGACTTTTGTGTTTTCAGTAAAGCGCTAGTTTTGTATAATCCAAAAAGCATAGGGAAAAGCATTCCTTGGTGTTAAAGGCGGGGGACTGTAATTATCCTACAAAAGGTTTTGGACCATTCTGATTCCAATGGTGCACTTTTTATTTCGATTTGACGCCATTTTCAAGGGGTGTCGGGCTCTTTTTCGAAATCACAATAAATTTCTTTTCGCAATAAACTTTTACTTCTAAGATTAACCGAAACAAAAATTACCATTCCTGATTCAGCGTCAGATGGCAATTTTTTTTTTCACTAGACAGTTTTTTTTGAAAACGTGTTTTTCAACTTTTGATTATTATGGGCTGTGGTTCGCTCTTTACTAGGTTGCAGCTGCCGCTGCAACCATGATTGTCATTGCGAGGCTTATTAGTGATATTTCTCATTAGTTCGAGCAAACCGACTTTTCACCCTTTTTATATGCTGGCATCAGTGGCGGATCCAGACCAGAGGAGGGGCGAGGGGGCGCGTGCCCCCATAAAATAGTGTAATTTACTTAATTAACGCAAGTTTGTGTTAATTAAACTTACTCCTAACGTAAGTTTATCGGATCAACCTATTTTGCCCCCCCCCTAAAAAAATCCTGGATCCGCCACTGGCTGGCATAAGCAGCGAGAGGTTCAAATCTTTTATGAATTTCTTTGTTGACCATACCTCTTCAAACACGTGTTTCAACTGGTATAAGATTACGAGGGATGACTTGTATATCCAAGCTGAAATGACATCTATTCTAGGGGTTTTGTTATTCTTAAGGTGTTTCAGTACCCGCAAAATATCATCAAGTGGCTCTTCTTGTTGACCTATCTGGTTCGCCCTCTTCATGCATTCCGGAAATTGGATGTGTCACGCGGAGCCTTTGTGGGACTGAGGGGCTCGGAGAAATAGTCTTCCCATCTCTCTAGGTGGGCATTTTCCGTCTGAATAAGGTTTCCCGTTTTGTCCTTCATGGGAGTCCATGGAAGTTATTGAAATATGAGTTTTATTTTTATGTTCGTATTCTTTGTTGTTTTTTTTTTCTTGTGTATTGTTTAAGTTTACATGATTTAACTTAATTTTTGTTTTCGGTGATAAAGGCTTCCGGACGTGGAGTCGAAATTCTTAGATTTTTACTATTTGAAGTTTTGTTGTTGTTTTTTTTTCTTTTGTTTTGTTTCCATGTTTTATTTAAATTATATCCGTTTTTCTCTCTTTAATTTATGCATGGAAAAGCAGTGTGGTCTGATAAATTATTTGCGTTACAACATTCCACTGCGGTGATATTCGCACCGTTGCGTTAGCTGTTCTGGTGGTCGAACTAGGGAACCGACAGAATGTTGCAACTTATGACTATCCTATAGTCTCGCTAGGGACGTGAGCGTTGCCCATAGCTTCGAGTTCCCAATCTTAGCTTACTACCACTTGAGCTTATCAGCCATAATTTTCCTCCCAGGATAACTAGACGTCGGAATGGAATGAATTTTTGAGTTGAAGGGAATGGAATTTGTGAATAGACCTAAGATGGGCCTTGAGGGGGGACAATTTTTTTTGATGATTTTGGAACATTCAGTGCGAAATTATTTGCAAACCGTACAGTTTAATCGAATAATGTAGTTTGTGTCATATATAGGGTATGTACAGTCACGGTTGATCGAGCTAAATGTACCGAAGTATTTTTTATTTCAATTATTTCTAGTCTCCTCTAACTCATGTGAAGCTAATACGTTGCCATAAATGAGGTGCAAGGAACCACTTGAGGTATATTTCTAAATCGTTTAGAAAAAAAAGAAAGAAAATGAGTTCATTTTGTTTGTGGAGCAATGACATGTTAAGAAAACCTAATTTTGGGTAATTAGTGTTTCAACGGAACACCATCAGTACCTACTTAAGACACGTCTTTTTTCTGCTTTTTGAAATTTTTCAAATAATATTTTTCTTTAGAAATAAGAGCGACTGTCTCCTTTACATTTCTGAGATGAAATGAATTTTTTTCTGAGATGAAAAAAATAGCGTAAAATAGATTTAAAAATTCAGGTACTGTTTTGGTTTTAGCACTGCAGTATATGCCTGTTTAATTAACACGAATTTACGATCCTCGCTTTGAATAGCAAGAATGTTATTGAGACAGCGAAATTCCTGACTATCAAGATTACCGTTTAGTAACCTGACTTTCAATGATGACTGTTTTCTTATACTTCGCTTTACAACTTGAAGCGTATTTTTGGCATAGCTTAAAAATATTTAAGTGCGTCTCGGCATCAGAGATCATGCAGACTTTTTTAGACTAAGCTCTGCAGTCTGCTGCCACCTTCTCTCATGACAAGCAACCGAGCTGACCATGTGTGGTGATTTATTTATCACCAATGTCTTTCAAGTATATTTTGGCCGTGTTTCGGCAGTTCTTTATCCAGTTTCTTCCTGTAGCTCAGTGGTTCAGTTTTATAATCCTCTACTAAATAGTACTTGAAAAAGTATAATTCAATGGTTCGCCGGTAAAACTCGAGAAAGGGCACAGGAGGTCCGTAACCTTTACAAAATCTTTGGGACGAAATCTTTTAGTTTTTACGAGTCAAGGTAATCAAGGTTTATTTCGTTGACATCTTGGACCATCTCCAAATTATGAATCGGATTCGGCCACTGAAAAAGTAATTTTCAGTTAAATCCAGCCTTGCCACTTGGAATTTATTCATGTGAAAAAGAAATTTTACGAAACATTTGATTTCAGTTTGGTATTCAATTGAGTTTATTTATATATACTTTCTTTATATGTGAGTAATAATTGTGTATATATGTTCTCGAAAACGGCTCCATATATTTTCGGGAAAATTAGTATCTTGGGATATTCTCGCATAAAAAAAACGAACTAGATAGGCCAGAAGTCTGAGAAAAATCGTTAAGAGCCTTAGTTTTGGTTTTTTGCAAATGTCATCATGTACTATGTTATTACATCATATAAGCATTTCTTATGGCATCATATAAGTATTTTCTTATATAATGTCATGCATAGCATAAATAAGATTGTTGAGTTTCCAACACAACAGTTATTTATATAATATAATGTCTATTGAAAGGCCCAAAAAACGAAAATTTGCAGTTGCAGTTACTATGGATGATGATTCTTTGGAGCTGACACCCGAACTATCAAACGTGATAAGATGTGAAATTTGATGACCTGGACCATCAATTGCGACAACACCAATGCGGAGAGCTAAAGCAAAGGCAATTGCTCAATTGTTTGAAGTAATCAAAATCCAAAAACGTATCAAAAATGAAAATGAAGAGCAGAGACACGGGCGGTTAGAAGATATGCGAAAACGACAACTAGAGAGTGTTAAAAATGAAAATGAAGGGCAAAGACACATGTGATTAGAAGACATACGACACCGAACAAGTGAGGGAGTCCAAAACGAAAATTAAGAGTAGCGAGTCAATGAATATCAACCTGGACAGCGAGAATCAAAACGGGTCAAAATTGAAAATGATAGCGATGATGATTGGGTTCGGGATTTTGACATGGATAGGGTCATCAATGCCTACCATATCTTCGTTTAAAAAACAAAGGTTTGGCGATATTTATTTCATAATGACGAAAGATAAGCCGAGGTGTAACGAAGCAAACAAATTGAAACTGATAGCGATGATGATTGGGTTTTGGATTTTGACATGAATAAGGTCATCAATTCCTACCATACCCCTGAAAATCAAAAATATGGACTGGATAAATCGTTGGAAGAAAAAGAAGTTTTTGTCCCACCACCTGAACAATTAAAAGACACAAAGGTTCGGCGATATTTTTTTCATAATGACAAAAGACAAGCCAAGGCAAAAGAAAAAGTTGTTGTCCCACCACCTCAACAATTAAAAGAAACAATGGTGGTCGTCAATGCCTTCCATAGTTTGTAAAATCAAAAACCTGGACTAGATAAATCGTTGGAAGAAAAACAGTTTTCGTCCCACCATCTGAATAATTAAAGGAACAAAGGCTCGACAATATGTCTTTCATTATGACAAAAGACAAGCCGAGGCAAAAGTTAAAGGTCCAATAAGAAAAATGTAATTTTACAAAGGCGCCACTTCTAATTTTAGGTCCATTTGGACGTCATGACATCACGAAAAGGCTCAAATTGTCTGCGTTTAGACGACAAGCGACAGTGAAAATCTATATATGGAAGCCTGCCGCGCGCGTCATACCTTTGTTAAAAAAAACAAAGGTTTTGCGATAGGTATTTCATAATGACGAAAGATAAGCTGAGGGGGAACGAACCAAACAAATTGAAAATGATAGCGATGATGATTGGGTTTTGGATTTTAAAATGGATAAGGTCATCAATACCTCCCATACTTTTGAAAATAAAAAATATGGACTTGATAAATCATTGGAAGAAAAAGAAGTTTTGTCCCACCACCTGAACAATTAAAAGAAACAAAAGGTTCGGCGATACGTCTTTCATAATGACTAAAGAGAACTCAAAACAAACGAAGAAGTTATTGTCCCACCACCTTAACAATTAAAAGAAACAAAGGTGGTCGTCAATGCCTTCCATACCTTTGAAAATCAAAAACCTGGACTAGATAAATCGTTGGAAGAAAAAGAAGTTTTTGTCCCACCACCTAAACAATTGAAAGAAACAAAGGTTCGGCGATATTTCTTTCATAATGACAAAAGACAAGCCGAGGCCAAAGTTAAAGGTCCAAAAAAAAATTAATTTCACAAAAGAACCACTTCTAATTTAAGGTCCATTTGGACGTTATGACATCAAGAAAAGGCTCAAATTGTCTGCGTTTACAAGACAAGTGACAGTGAAAATCTATATGTGGAAGCGTGCCGATTGCTGTTGCCCAAAGCCGCCAAAGTGGCCCGAAGTGCCGAAGCCACCTGGTACTCTTCTCAATATATATATATATATATATATATATATATATATATATATATATATATATATATATATATATATATATATATATATATATATATATATATATATATATATATATATATATATATCCCCTGGTTGTCAGAAAAGACAATGAATATGGTCTTCACCTTTGACTTTGTCACTCTTGCCTTCATGGGGTGCGGAGACCCCTTTGTGTGCCTCTGGGAGGGTTTGAAACCCACCCACTCTCCCCCCCCCCCAAAAAAAATTCCGACTTGAAGACGTAACAAAAATGCATATAAAACAAATTTCATGCGTTTTTTAAAGTTTTTTTTAAGTAAACAGTTGAGTCTTGAAGGGTTGCCCCCTCCTCAATACCTTCCTCTTTACGCTAAAGTTTGACTCTTTACTAAATATGAAACATAGAGGCCGTTTAATTAGAATAGGGAGCCTTTTTAAAAGTGCTAACAGCTTTAGCGTAAACAGTTAGTTATTGAGGATGGGGTGACCCTTCATGTCCGGAATAAATGTCCCAAAATTTATATGTAAATTGTATATTAATTTTTCATATACGATGAGCCAAAATCGAACCTGCATTAGTTGATAAACATTCAGAAATTAAATAAACAAAAAACAATTTTTTTTTAACTGAAAGTAAGGAGCGACATTAAAACATAAAACGAACAGAAATTATACCCTATATGGAAGGGGATGTCCCCTCTTCAACGCCTCGCTCTTTACGCTAAAGTTTGACTATTTTTCTCAACTCTACTTTTTAAAACAGTAAAAAACTTTAGCGTAAAGAGCGAGGCGTTGAGGAGGGAACAGCCCCTTTCATATACTGAATAATTTCCGTTCGTTTTAAGTTTTAATGTCGCTCCTTACTTTCAGTTTAAAAACTTTTTTTATTACTTAATAACAAAGTGAAACGATTTATTGGTGGATACATGGAAATAGTCAATGATGCTGAGGCGTGTTATAATAAACTCAGTACTTAATGTTTGGCAACTTCGAGATTGTCAAGCAAGAATATTCTCGTATCCATTTTGGAATTATGTCATTCCTGAGGTATTCATGGATTTACAGAGGAAACAAATTACTTCAACGTTATAGTCACCCAATGGTGATAATTTAGTCACTGAAAATAGAAATGGAATTAGAGCAGGTTTTTCTGTCAATTCTCTAGGTCATAAGGTTTGTAAATATCTTCCAGAGAACATTCTGGGAGCTGAACACCTTGGTTTATTTAAGATTAAATGAAAAACTTTCTTTTGGGTCTTGGTTCAAAGATATTTTTTTCTTCTTTATTTTTGTTCTTATTATTTTTTGCTTATTTGTTTTTCTTTTCACTTTAATATTTTGGTTGTTTATTTTTTTTTTTTTTGTTAAGTGTTCGTTACATGTGTTGTCGCCCAGTATCAAGTGCTTTCATGTCTTTCCTTGAGCAGCCACTTGGATATATGTTATGTATTTTATAATTTTGTAACTAAGCGAACTAAATTGAATAGCAACAAATAATACAATTACAACAACTACTAACAACTCACCACAGCACCAAGCCGTCTGAGGCAAACATAGCTACGAACGCTCCTTCACCATCCCAATTTATTCAAAGCCTCTCTCTTTACACCCTTCCAGGAAGCTCCTATTTCCCTGAAATGGGAGAATAATTCTTCCATTTAAAATGCAAGACAAGTCTGCAAACCAAGATTAGAATTTTCGAAGCTACAGTGTTGACAGTGGTCAAGTATGGTTCTGAAGCATGGGCGTTCGGAAAAGTGGATGAAGATTTACTAGATGTTTTCCAAAAAATTGCCTACGGATTGTTTTGGGTACCTGGCTGACTTACTGTATTTCAAACAGTAGGCTGTATGAAAAGTGAGGATCAATCCCACTTTCTTGGGCTATAACGACAGAAAGGTTCAGATGGCTAGGCCATGTTCTGCGGATGAAGGATGACAAGAATAATACAATCAGCCGTAGGCTAAAAGGATATTCTTTTAAAACCAGAGATCTTGTATGGTGTGAAGTTCCTAATAAGCCTTCAAATGTAATCTACCTTTCTTAAAAAAAAACTTCACAAAATAATTTAGTTGTACACAAAATAATCTATATATATATTTTTTATAAGTAATTTAAAAACCAAAATTTTGGACACCTGCGGAACACTTTGAAAATAACCCCCTCACTAGTAAAGATTTGGATATTAAAAAAAGTTGTTTGAGAGCCAATAGAAATTAAGCGTAAGTTAATTAGTTATACTTCTTTAAATAGAGATTGAGGGAGTATTAACTCAGCTCATTATACACAAATTTAATTCAAAATGATTAAACAAATTACAAGACAAAACTAACAGTTAATACCAATGAGTTTGTATTAAGAGAACTTTTAGAATAGCTGCAAAATAGCAAGAATTGAATTAAAAACAAGCTTTTGATTTTTTATTTTGATCTGAATGAATTGTCTTGTTTCGTATTTTTTCTTCAGTTCTGGTTGAAGTCGTTTGAAGAGACGATTGTAGAACTATTTGGATTCCCAATTTTAATTTTAATTGTCACGAGCGTTATTGCAAGTCTTATCCTATTTTATAAGTCTCATATATACACGTTATTTGGGTTTTGCTGATGATAACACTAAGATACAGAGCCGAAATACTCATTCAGAACAGGTTTCACAATATTAAAATAATTCCTTATTATTTTATCTTTTATTATTCGGACTACTACTACTAGGTAGATTGTCGTTTATACTACTACTATTTACTAGGTACTTGTGTAGAATCTGGGTACACACGCGAGAAGTGAAGTTTTGTTAATGCTAATGAAATAAAACAAAATAGGATGAAAATATAATAGTTTATGAAACAAATTTGGGTTATATATTTGCACATTAGGGGGGGGGGGGGGTTAGGGGTAAGGCATAGCATATATTAAATGCGTAACCTAACCTAGCTACCTTTTAGTCCCCCTAAACCCCAAAAAACTAAAGTTCAAATCTTTGTCATGGAGTGAGCAACATCTCACAAACCTGTTTATCAATAGAGGCTTTGAAATTCCAATGCGGTCTTTCTTTCGTGTGTACCCAGATTCTACACAAGTACTATTTACTATTAATAATTATATAAAACAAGCTTTTTAACTGAAAGTAAGGAGCAACATCAAAACTTAAAACGAACAAAAATTATTCCGTATATGAAGTGGTTGCGCCCATCTTCAATACCGTGCTCTTCAGGGTAAAGTTTTTTGCACTTTTAAAAAAATTTCCTATTCTAAATAAACGGACCTTGTGTTTCGAGAGTCGTTTTTAAAATAATGGGACAAACAGTCAAACTTTAGCGTAAAGAGTAAGGTATTGTGGAGGGGAGCAACCCCTTCACATACAGAATAACTTCTGTTAGTTTTGAGTTTTAATGTTGCTCCTTACATACAGTTGAAACGACTTGTTTTCTTTTTATTTAATTTATGATCGTTTTTCAAACAATGCTTGTAAATCTTACTCACCCTCCATGAAAAATTCCCTGCCCTCACAGAAAATTCATCCATGGAAAGTTTTCTCACATGAAATACACCCCCGTAAAAATCCCTCTGGACAATTCCATCCTCGCTGAAAATTCCCCCCCCCCCTCCCCTCTGTAAACTTTCTTGCGGACGATTCCTTCTGAAAAAATTCTCCGTAGCAAGCTTTGATTTGGAAAACACATTAATTTCTAATCTTTTTTCTGATCACTCCAGATAGCCCTTCTTTGGTGGAAATTTCCCACACAAATCCAAACCCACTGGAAATTCCCCCGGAGTATCTCCACGTGCAAAATTGAGTTGGCAGAGAAAATAAGACACTTAAAAATAATTTCTTATAGGAATTCAGTCAATTCCCCCAGTGTAAAATTTTTCCTGAAAATTTCACCCCAAGATATTTCCCTCCCTACGAAAAACTCTTTCCATTGAAACCTACCCCAAGCATAAAATCCTCCTTCCCTAAGAATATCCTTATAGTCCCCAATAATTAACACTATACGCAAGCAATGAGCAAATCTTATAAATTACAGACCTTACGGGCTTTTGGGGATAATGCTACCCCTAAAGGTGCAGCTAACTGATTTTTCAACTGTGCGGAACAAAACTAGCTATTTCAAAATTTTGTTTGGACGATTTTGGAAAAAAGGACCATGGGAGGGTGATTGATACCCTCCAACCTTTTTTGTCACTTAAAATGGCAGTAGAACTTCCAATTCTCTTATAAATACACTCTCTTCTGATCTTCTAGGGCCTTTAGCTCAATACGATCCACCATAGGTAAAAAATGAAAATAAAAACGCATCTGTGATCTTTCTTCTGGCAAAAAATGTAAAATTCCACATTTTTGAATATAGTAGCTTTGAACTGCTACAGTAGGCTTCTCTGATGCGCTGAATCTGATTATGTGATTTTAATTAAAATTTCTTGACTTTTAGGGGATGTTTTCCTCCTTTTTTGAAAATCAGACACATTTTCTCTGGCTCGTAGCTTTTGATGGATAACGCTAAAATTGAAGAATCTTATATATTTTGAATCAGCATATTAAGCCAATTCTTTTGATGTATCTACTGAAATCAAAATTCCGTTTTTTAGAGTTTCGATTACTATTGAGCTAACTCGCTCCTTACTTACAATTCGGTACCACGAACTGTTTGATACTGTGACTACTTTCGAATATGGCTGCTTGTGACTGCAATTAAAAATGTAAAATGTAAGTGTAAAAATGTGCAATTAAATCTGGCAAAAAATGTAAAATTCCACATTTTTGAATATAGTAGCTTTGAACTGCTACAGTAGGCTTCTCTGATGCGCTGAATCTGATTATGTGATTTTAATTAAAATTTCTTGACTTTTAGGGGGTGTTTTCCTCCTTTTTTGAAAATCAGACAAATTTTCTCAGGCTCGTAGCTTTGATGCGTAACGCTAAAATTGACGAATCTTATATGTTTTGAATCAGCACAATAAGCCAATTCTAGTGACTAACTCGCTCCTTACTTACAATTCGTTACCACTGCTTGTGACTGCAATTACTAGTGACTGCGACTACTTGTGGGTACGACAGCGTGTAGCTGCAACTATTTCCGACCTCGACTGCAACTAATTTTGATTACAACTGCAATTACTTACGGCTGCAGCTACTTTTGACAGTGATTACTTGTGATTCCAACTATGCTACGCAATACTACTATTACTACTGCGATAGTGACTGTGACTGGTATTACTATTTCTGCTGCTAATACTACTACTAAACTGCTACTGAACAAAATCATAGGAGTTGAAGTGCATCAAGGTTCTCTAAACGGCATGTATGCAATATTTAAGGAACGAAATAGGGTATTAAGTAGAAAGTTTCAGGAAAATTTGAAGGGGGGATGAAACAAAATCAAAGGAAAATTGTATTCAAATTATCAAAAAGCATCTGCACAATATCTCAGGATCAGCTTCGGAATCTTTTACTGGACGGAAGGGTTGAGGGAAACATCAGGAAGGGAAGGCTACCTCGAACTTTTAGGGCATGATGTTGAAAACGTTGAGCTAAATCAAATACATTTAATGCATTCAAGTTCTTCAAAAGGTTATATTTGCAACATCTTAGTAGGGCTAAGTCTAATAAGTTTAAACATTTCAGGGTATGTTGAGAGGGATGTTAAACTAAATCGAATGATACTACGTGCTTCCAAATAAACAAAAGGACATAGCTGCAATACCTCATGAATGGCTGAGAGTAATAAGTTAAAAATTCCAGGACATCTTGACGGGGATCTAGAACCAAATCAAAAGACATTATGTGAATCCAAGGAAGTCAAGAGGGTTTATATGAGATAGATCAGGAACGATTAAGGGAATTAAGTTGAATTTTGGAGCATTTTAAGGGGGTATAGTTGATTAATATTCCCCCCGTCAAAATTATATCCGTTTATATGTAAGAAATATTTTTGAAAGCTATGGAAAAGCTAGTAATTGCTTTGTTCTTTTTAAGTTTTTTTTTCAATTGAAATTAAGGAGCAACATAAGAACCTAAAACGGACAGAAATTATTCTGCGTCTTGTTCTAGTCTTATCCCAATTCTTTAAGAACTTTTGCTCAAGCACAAAAACCGTTTATTTAAAATAAGAAGCATTTGTTAAACACTAAAAAGTTTAAGCGTAACGATGAGGGGTTGAGGAAGTTGCACAACCCCTCATATACAGAATAGTTACTGTTCGTTGCAAGTTTCAATGTTGCTGCTTATTTTAAGCTTCAAAAGCTTGTTTTTTTTAAATTCTAATTCTTCAATATACAATTCATCTATACAAAATACATGATTAACATAGACAATAATTTTTAATCTTCATTTAACCGAATTGATTCATTTTAGGCTACATAAAATTGAGTACTGGTTTATAGTTGCACATAATCTAGAAGGACGATGGTTAGGTTTTCCACCGCATCTTCTGTTTTTGTATATGGGACGCTGTTTGTTGGACTCAAAAATACTTTCAGTGCTGCACTATGGTGGGAGGTTATGAAGGAGGATATTCTTCCTCGTACACAGATTCATTTATGTTTTTGTTTTGTTTTGAAGTAACTCTTTACTTTTGATGTAAGAAACCTGTTATATTTATTCAATAACTAGAAAAAAAAGTACGAAAAATTTGCTGCTGTTTTTTTCGCTTTGTGTGACACAAATAATGGGCAATACTAATCAAAAATGTCTTTTATTTGTTATTAAAACAAATATCAGTTTAAATTTAGTAACTTAAATGCAAGTAATAATTTAAATACTAACCCAATAATTTACTTAGGAATTGAATATCTGTAATTAAAATCCACATACGTCACAATAAGAAAACTATTAACATACAACGAAGGATAAGACTTACAACATAAATTCCAGATTGAAAAAAGGAAGAAAAACAAAAACAAAAAATAACATTTTCATTATTTTTCTGGGGAATGAAAAAAAAAAAAACGAACGAAAGAATAAAACCAAAAGAAATTAAACAAAAGTAATGAAGGATTTTTAAACTTGCCATTACAAATAAGAAGAATACAAATGCCTTTTCAAACATTAAAAACAAACATGTTAATTAAGACAAATTATTCATAACGCCATCTAAGGGAGAAAACAAAAATAATAATTATTATGTTTCAAGCAGGTACCCAAGGGTTAATGCAATAAGGGAACATGGGAGATCAGAAATAAATTTGAGAAGATCTTGTGACAGTATAGCAACAAAGTAGCAGGGAGCTTCTAACCAAAAGCAGCATTTTTTTTCAGTGTAATAATAATAATAATTAATTTAATTAGTTTAGTGGGTAAAATTAGGATATTGATAGGTATTTGATCTCAGTTCCTGACAGGAACATAATTACGGAGCTTGATAAATACAAAGTGTCGCCGCACGCTAGATGGCTTTAATAGCTGTTTTTGTCTACACTAGCGCCAGTTACAAGTCTTTCAGTTACCCATGCTCTTCGGTTTCCTTAAAAAAATTGATTTTCAAGAGTTATAACTTGGCGTCAAGATTTTGACCGAGCTGGTAAACAGGTATCCTTATGAATGCGTAAGTATAAGAGCCGATACTGCATGGCTCAAATACATTGTTGGCAAGGAGAAACCTAACCCAGCATTTTTTTTTGGAAAATGTCCTTTTTTGTGGCTACTTTCTGTTAGTGGCCACTTTTTTGTGGTTATTTTGCAATGTTTCTTTCCTAAATTACAACATATAAGAATTCACACAAAAAGGATTTAGAGAACCTCTCCCCCTCCCTAGACCATCTAAAAGCCAGAGCGTCATTTGTGCTTTGGTGAAAAGTAAATATATTCTAAAAAGTAAAAAAAAAACAGAACATACTGTTAAGGTACGGGGGGGGGGAGGGGGAGTAAAAAATGACAACTTTTTATAGTAAAGTTGTGGAGAAATCGAGTTTCTGTTGTCAAAAATTTTGTTACTAAAAACAATTTGTATATTTTACATTCTTGTTATATCTCACAAAAGAAGCAAGCCGGCTTTAAAAAGATGGAATTAGTTGCCAGCCCCAATTGGGCTCATTTTTCACTTGTATTTGAAGCAGGTACACCAACAGGTGGAGCTATTTGGCTTCCTTTTCTGACATACTGTTCTAAATAATGTGACTGGTTTACGAAAATTAACCAATGGAATTATAGCAGTCTTTTTAACACGAAAATATAGGTCAGTAGTCTCTCCTTTTCTCTTTGGTAAACATCATAGAGAGAAAAATAAACATAATTAAATCTAAAACTATTTGCACACACAAAGATTAGTATAAAATAATTGCTTTTTTTTTATTTGAAAAAATAAATCATGCTGATCATATTCAAAATCACCATATTCATCAAAATCATCTGACTCATCTTTATGTTTCTTGATAGCTTTGATAACCTCTAATGTATTTGATTTTCCTTGAGCCTCATGGTCCACTATAACCGACATCAGTTGAGGAAATATTATATTGGATGGCTTCATGAGCCCTTGAAAAACAGTGGGCAACTGAAATTTTCTTATAATCTCAGTGATTCCTTGTTCAGCGTCTAAATTTCTAACCACTAGAAAATCAAAATTTGCAGCAATGTCGAAATCACTTACATCTGAGGGAAGATGAATTTTGCAAGTTTTATTATTAATGTGATAGTTTAAGCAATTATAGCAAGCGTTCTATAACCAAATCGATTCCCAGTTGATTCCCACGTTGTACAATTTACTAAAACACAATCTCTCCTTGATATGTAGTCATTGTTGCAAATAAATGTTGCAGAAAATAGTACCAATTTAAGCTTATTACGCATCTCTGCTAATTTAGATAAGGTAAATGCGTCCACATCAGATTTATCCTTAATTGCTACATTTATTCCAGTTACCCCTGAAATAAGTTGTATTTCTTTCAGTAATAAGGAATAAATATCAAGTTTTCTAAAGTAGGCATGTGGTATATCTAATATAACAGATATATTGACAGACGAAGCAACTTCTTGAATTTCCTTAATATTTTTGATAAGATCCTTAGAATTTTTATCGTCTAAATCAGGAATTTCAAAGACTGCAACATTGCCATCTGTAAATTTCAAATTCCACAGTTGTCCGTAAAGCTTAAGTCTTGAAAATTTAATTTTTTTTGGCTTTAAATCTTCTGATGTTCCAATTCTGGCTCCAATGAGGAAAACAAATTTATTGTTTTTTGCAAAACTTTCCCTCAACAATATTTAAAGAAGATCCGCTGCAGCCGATTTTACGGTTCACATTTTCCAAATCCTTCTCAAACTGATCAAGCCTTTTCAGTATTTTTCCTTTTTCTATTGTTATATTTCGCCTCAACTCCTGAAAACAAACACTAAATATCAAAACTATGGACTTATTACCTAACTAGATAATATGTAATACGATTAAAAGGTTAATGGTCGGATTAACCTACCATGACAAAACCAACGAAGAAAATCTAAAAAAAAGGAAAAAATAATAGATACTAATAGGTAATATAACAATAAAATAGAAATGTAAAGATACCAATAAAATGATATCATTGGGAGAAAAAGAAGAACAATCGATCGAGTATTTCACCTCGATACAGCAAGCCATCCTCAGCGTTGAGAAAGAAAAATATAAACTAAGATAGATAAAAGACAGAAGAAATCTATTATTATACATTATAATTATTAATTATAATGAAATAGGAATAAAAAGAGTAGCTACTTCATAAATAAATCATGAAGGTAAATTGTATTCTTTGGCTAGGTTAGCAACACAAAATTAACTGGTTATCAAATAATAAAAACAAATTGGTAAAAAAATAACCACCTTTCTGTTGAGAAATAATTCCTGTATTGACATTTAGTGCAGGTATTCGAAAGGATTTTATATTTAATTAATTAAAACAAGATATTTTACAAAGAAAGATTTTCAGAAAAAAAAGGTTACAGTAAAACCAAAGACCATTAAAATAAAAACCAAACGTTTAATGTTAAACAAAAAACCAAATCTTAACGTTCAAATAAAATTAAAACATTAAACAAACACAAATTACTATTAATGGATATGTGAAACCCGAATGGAACAGAAATTAAATGAATAATTAAGTCAAACATAAAACGAACAAAAGATACCACACGCAAGAGTAGGGCTAATGTCCCTTAAGCATTTTAAAGGCCGGATCGTCATTTGCACTTTATGAAAAAACAAAACTTATTCTAAACATTTTTTTTCTTTTATCATTGGCAGCGCTGCCTATGACAAAGAGCAAAGTGGGCTCTATTGTATGATTTATTTACTTTTCACCATGGCACTTAGTGTGAAAGAATTGTCATATAAACTTTGGAAGGGGATCATTCGATGGGAAGTTAAATTTTCTCGTGCTGTTTTTAAAAGTTTAGAATAATTGGAGGACAACCAGCCCCACCACGCCCTTCGTTCCCCAAAAGACACCTGATAAAAATTTTGAGATACCCCTTTGGTTCAGCAAACTGAAACGTTCAATAAATATACATCTGAGAATGAAAAGGCCCAAAGCCTTTAGGGCAAGCAATGTACGAGTAAGTTATGCAGTACTCCCGTTTTTTACTTATACAGTTTGTTATTGGGAAAAGGTGGCATCTTTGACCCTTGGTGTGGAAAAAACTTTCAGGGAATATTGAGTTGATTTTAAACTAGATAAAAAAATACAATGTGCATCAGTGACATAATTTTATCAAAATCCTGGGGGGGGGCAAATTGGAGCCAATTTTTCCAGATAAAGTGAAAATGACAGTGAAGGCTGAAAAACGAGCCATATAGCACCATAAAGGCAAAGTTATACTTAAGATAACCGGACCGTTACTGTTGATGCTTGATTTAGGCAAGCTTATCTTAGTTTTGACAAGTTTTTGAAGAATCTAAATTTCAGTTTGGGGCTAAACTGGGGTCTGGGGAGAGGGCAGTTGCCTCCTCTCTGCTCCATAGAAAACTACTCCCCTGATGTGCATTCAGGTTGTCAAAAAAGCGTATCACAAGATGGTTATTAAATTGAAACTTTCAGGGAATGGTGAGAGGGAAGATCAACTGACCAAATGACAACGTATACACGCTGTTGCTGTTGTTACCACTACTGGTAGTATTACTACCAGAAGTGGTTAGGCCTCATAATCTGGGGGGGGATAGACTATTGGAGGGTAAAATTATAAAATAGAAGAAATTTAGTTCGAGATGTCAGAAAAATGGGGGATGGGATAACTGCCCCTTCTACCCTGGCCTAGCTCCGCCACTGAGTCCTACTACTGTTATTTCCACTGCAACTACTTCGAAATATAAGGGTATTAACGGGAAATTATCAGGGAATTTTGAGGGGGAAGTTAGTTAAATCAAAAGACACTATATGCCTATAGGTTGTCAAAAATGCATATCAGCAAAATCTTAGGAAAGGTTTAGAGTATTAAATTGAAACTTTCAGGGCAAAAAGAGGGGGGGATATATTCGGCTGACCAAAAGGCAATATATGTATGCTACTACTGATACAGCTGTTACTGCTACTGCTACAACTACTGTTACTACTACTACTACAATTACTACTATCGCTACTACTACTACTGCTACTACTACTACTACCACTACAACTACTGCTACGACTACTACTGCTACTAAGGCTAATGGAATAAAAGTAAAACTTTTAGGGAATATTGAGGAGGAATGTAACGTATCAGCAATGCATCGGAACGACTAAGGACATGAAATTGAAACTATCATGGCTACTATTGGAACTGCTGTTTCTACTACTATTAAACTAAATAAAAAGGGTTTAAGAGAATACAGGTTGCCAAAACAGCATGACTGCAATGTCTCAAGAACAGAATAGGGCATTAACGTTTATTTTCAGGAGAAGTTGACAGGGTGTAAAACTGCACCAAAAAGGTTCTATGTGTATGTAGATTGTCATAAGGGTGTATTTTTAATACCCCAGTAACAACTAGAAGTGTTACTATTAATAGTAACCACTAGAACTATTAATAAACGAAAAAGAATATTAATAATTGGAAAAGGAAAAAACATTTCTTAGTCAACGTAAACAACCTAAATTTTGGGCTAGTTTTACATACAGATGATCAGAATGACTATGGAAAAATAGCAACTCATCAAGTATAATTCCCAAATAACTATATGTCTTAACACTTTTGATCCTATCATAGGCAACGCAATCGCGCTGCTTGTAAAATTAAAAATAAATAAGTTATAAAAGTTGTGCTGCTTATAAAAGTTATAAAAGTAAAAATATTTATATTTTTTCAGTAAAGGGCGAATTTTGTTCTGGCCTTGGGAAGGCATAGGGGTTTTGCGCCCAACTTAAGTTAATTTAAGATAGATAAGATATTTATTTCAAAAAGATCACTATCACAGTCCCACAAAGGGCCGAATTTGGACTTCAGAGTCGACAATATAAATGGTTGCACTAAAACTGACAAAAATGAAAAAACAACAACAAAATAGAAAAACCATAATGAACAATCATTTAACAGTCAATAATTAAAACTGTAAAAAGTCAATTAAAAAGTTAAAAAGATAAAAACTGGTCAAACTAAACTTACACAAATACGAATCGGAAAAAGAATTAGAACGGACATACAAAAAGGAAGGGGGGGGGGGAATAAGCGAATATACACAGAAAAAAAGAGCGAGTGAGTGGAAGGGATCGTAGGATCACGAGTTAGAATGATATTAAGGAATTTGGCTAAGTATGTTGATGCAGGGCTGATAGATCCTGAAAGATGTATCTCCTTATAAATATTTTCGTGGAGATTCATATATAAGTACGTTTTTTCTTTTTAATTTGCTTGTGTTTTTTTTTAGTTTTTTTTTTCTAATTTATTTGTGTTTTTTTGTTTGTTTCGTTATGTTTATGTTCTCTTTTCTGTTTTTTTTCCTATCGCCTCATGTTTTTTTTTGGAAATACATACATACATACATTTATACATATATTTATAGATTTGCTTGTCATTGTTAAAAAAATCTAACAATAAAAACCAAGTGCAGCTGAGGTGCATCCTATGAAAATTGTGTACTACACAATTTGTTTAGTCAAATCGGTGCCTACATAAATGGAACTGTGGTGAGCACAAGCAACAATCTTTCAAACTATACGAATTATATACAATTAATGCTGATGACTTCAGTGTCTTATACGAAATTTAGAGGTTTGGCTATTGGATATGAATATAATATGGTCACTGACACCACCAATATAGTTGGAATACAATTGAAGATTTACATTTGGGGGCTAAAGTTTGACTGTTTGTCTAAATTTCTTAAGAGTTGCTACTGAAACATGGAGTCGTTTCATTAGAATAAGAAGCGTTTTTAAAAGTAATAACAGTGTTAGTGTAAGGAGCAAGATATTGAGGAGGGGGGCAACCCTTTCACATACAGAATAAATCTACCGTAATTAATATACAAATTTCATTTAAATTTTTCATGTACGGTGAGCCAAATTTAAATTTGCATTAGTGGAAAACACTCAAACATTAAACGTAAAAAAAAGTGTTTTTTTTTGACTGGAAGTAAGAAGTGACATTAAAACTTAAAACAAACAACAATTATTATGTATACGAAAGAGGCTTTCCCCTCCTCAAAAACTCGCTCTTTACGCTAAAGTTTGATTCTTAAGTCACAATTCTACTTTTTAAAACAATAAAAACTTTAGCATAAAGTGAAAAACGCTGAGGAGGTGACAGCCCGTTCATATACAGACTAATTTCTGTTGCTTTAAGTGTCAATGTCGCTCCTTACTTTCAGTTAAAAAAAACTCATTTTTTTATTCAATTAAGTGGCAGATTTGAATAAAGAATAAAAACAGGGAAAAGAAATAGACAAATATAAATATATTATCCACACTCAAGCTAACAGAACACATTTATTTTGTTCATATTTTGACCTTCATGAAGTAATCCACCTTAAACCCTCTTACCTTCTTTCTATTCATAGATACGCCTTTCTCTGCAAAAAGTGACTTAAAATAGCAGTCACTCGTTCTCAGTAATTCCAAAACTAGAAAGTCAAACCTAATTTTTCTGTATTATTCTGCAGACATTTGAATTAAAAAATGTCTTTCTTTTTTTTACTTAACAACCCTTAAGTTCTTATGAACAGAATTGATAACCCAGAAATTTATAACAATAAATAGGCAATGCTTTAGTTCGTAAGCCACCCCTTTATATTATTGTTTTTGTTATAGGCATGTTTATTCGTGTTTTGAGACAAAAAAAATGGACAAAATGTGCTGGCTAGATGGAATAAATGAAAAACAATCCAAAAGCCTAGAAGTCCTATTGGAGAAGCACAGTTCATATGATTTTCAAAGAATTAGAGAGGCTCTTGGATACCAGTTTTCATATCAGATTTTTGGCTTGACAGCTCTTGAATTGATATCATTTTTCAATGACGAATCTGGTGCCAAAATCATTGCTTGTTGCTATAACCAAATCCAAGGGAAAGAAGAGCCAATTTCAAATTGAACCTTAGACGTTCCAGCTAGTTTTTGGATTCAATCCTAAAGATTTAACCCTAAAGCTTTCAAAATTTTAGTTACTTTCAGAATATATAGTTGAACATTGTAAATACATACATGCATATAGTAATATTGGTAGGGGCGTAGGCAGCATCTTATGTAGAGGGGGGCAGCTATTTCTGTGATGGAGGGGGAGGGGTCTTACTAATACTTCTCGAGGTCATTTGAATGTAGGTCTTTAGAAACTAGGCATTCTATATTTCGCTAAAACTCGGCCTTTAAAATTTTCCATGTTCTATTTTTGGTGCAACAGTATAATATAAGCGACCCACTATCCAACTTCCAATTTCCAGAAAACATAATCACCACAAAAGCCATTTGACACAAATCACATTATGGTTAGATAACAGCTTCTTCTAAGAATTCAATTCAAAAGTTTACAGTTGGGCAAAATTAAATATCAAAATTGGTATAGGGGAGACTGGCCCACGCTTAGCCAAAGCAAACAGTTTCAATATAAGAACCTGTGGGGCTTCTGGTGGATTATAAGAGCTCTGACCGATGGCAGTGTATGTTTTTAAAATGTCTGACCTTAATTAATACTTTTACCAAAAATATCAGATTGGATCAGGTTTTAAGGTGATTGACTGTGGAATTTTGTTAAATTTTGTCTGAAAGCCTACGCCTAATTACGAATACTAGTAAACTCGCGTTGAAAATTCATATTGTATTCTCTTATTATTTGCCTGTTTTTGGCAGCTTCCGAGACGTGCCATCTTCACCAGTTTGCTGTTAGTATTTTTTGATCCTGCGGGATAGCGAACTCCCGTGTTCGGCCACAATACCTGGGGTAAATTCCGCATGCCGTACCAAGGTGTTCAAAAGTGGGCTATACTTGTAAAGGCTGTGTAAACAGCACATTTAAAGGTTGAAGCCAAGCTTAAAACCCAAAACTGTGTTAATTCTGGCGCTGTTTAATCCTGTCAGAACAGTATGTGAACTGAAGTTCCGTTTTTTCCTGTTAAATTTCATTCAAGATAAAATGCTTAAAAGTAAAACAGAAGAGAAAAGAAAGAAAGGCGGCTGTGATCCAGTAGAAAATAAAACAGCAATTTTTTCTGTCTTATTCTACAAGAAGTCAGTTGGATTTTACGAACCTAAGTTTCGAGAAAAAATCATTAGAATGTTAATGTCAAACATTAAGATGAAAAAAAAAACAATTAAGCAATCGATCTTAAAATTCGTACTTCCAGCCTAACCAATATGGTACTTGTGTATTATATTCAACACATTCGAAAACTTGTATTTTGGTTAATGCTAATGAAATAAAAAAAAATATGATGGAAATTTAATACTTTAGTAGCAAAATTGTGAAAACTACCACAAAGAACTATTGAAAGGGGGCCGCCCAAAGCACATTATATTAAAAATATTTAATTTAACTATAGATATAAAGTATTTCCCGAACAAGTCGAAGGTGATTATCTGGTATAGACAACTTAAAAACCGGGTATTTTCTCATCTTCGTAATCCAAGTTCTCGAGTGTGTTTTATATAATACACAAGTACCACCAATATTCTTATATGCATGAATGTATTTACAATGTTCAACTGTATTTTCTGAAAGTAACTAAAATTTTGAAATCTTTAGGGTTAAATCTTTAGGATTCAATCCAAAAAGTAGCTGGAACTTCTAAAGTCCAATTTGAAATTGGATCTTCTTTCCCTTGGATTTGGTTATAGCAACAAGCAATGATTTTGGCACCAGATTCGTCATTGAAAAATGATATCAATTCAAGAGCTGTCAAGCCAAAAATCTGATATGAAAACTAGTATCCAAGAGCCTCTCTAATTGTTTGAAAATCATGAATTGCGTTTTTTTTTTCTCAAAAACACGAATAAACATGCCTATAACAAAAAAAATAATATAAAGGGGTGGCTTACAAACTAAAGTATTGCCTATTTATTGTTATAGATTTCTGGGTTATCAATTCTGTTCATAAGAACTTAAGGGTTGTTAAGTAAAAAAAGAAAGACATTTTTTAATTCAAATGTCTGCAGAATAATATAGAAAAATTAGGCTTGACTTTCTAGTTTTGGAATTACTGAGAATGAGTGACTGCTATTTTAAGTTACTTTTTGCAGAGAAAGGCGTATCTCTGAATAGAGAGAAGGTAAGAGGGTTTTAAGGTGGAACTCCATGAAGATCAAAATACAGTTGGATATGAACAAAATAAGATGTATTCTGTTAGCTTGAGTGTGGATAATATATTTATATTTGTCTGTTTCTTTTCTCTGTTTTTATTCTTTATTCAAATCTGCCACTTAATTAAGTAAAAAAAACAAGTTTTTTAACTGAAAGTAAGAAGCGACATTGACACTTAAAGCAACAAAAATTATTTCGTATATGAACGGGCTGTCATCTCCTCAGCGTTTTGCACTTTATGCTAAAGTTTTTATTGTTTTAAAAAGTAGAATTGTGACTGAGAATCAAACTTTAGCGTAAAGAGCGAGGTTTTGAGGAGGGGAAAGCCCCTTTCATATACATAATAATTGTTGTTTGTTTTAAGTTTTAATGTCACTTCTTACTTCCAGTAAAAAAAACAAAACTTTTTTTACATTTAATTTTTGAGCGTTTTCCACCTAATGCAAATTTGAATTTGGTTCACTGTACATGAAAAATTCAAATGAAATTTGCATATTAATTTCGGTAGATTTATTCTGTATGTGAAGGTTGCCCCCTCCTCAATATCTTGCTACTTACACTAACACTGTTAGTACTTTTAAAAAGCTTGTTATTCTAATAAAACGACCCCATGTTTCAGTAAATACTCTCAAGAAATTCGGACAAACAGTCAAACTTTAGTGTAAAGTGCAAAGTATTGGGGAGGTCAGCCCACTCACATATGTAACAATTTATTGTTGTTTTTCAAATACTGAGGGTAAACCTGGCTCACCCTCATATAAAATATACCCTCCCTATCACAGAAAACTCCTCCGTGGAAATTCCATCTAACATAAAGTACATCCCCTCGTCAAATTTTCTCCAGGAGTTCCATCATCGCTGTGAATATCTCCCTCTCGGTAATATTGCTTACGGACGATTCAGCTTGAAAACTCTACTTAGCATTTATTCATTTGATTAAGACTTTAATCTCTAATCGGTGCCTCGATCACTTCAGAAATGCTTCCTTCCGTGGAAACTATTTCTCGGAAATCAAAACACGCTTAAAATAGTCCCCGGATAAATTGCCCAGACAATCTTCGCATGAAAAACTTGGCAAAAAGAATTTAAGACAATTAAAAAGTGTTTTGTATAGTAATTCTGACAAATCTCCCAGTGTAACTTTTCCTCTGGAAGATTCACCCCCTAGAAATTTCCTTCCCCAAGGAAGATTCTTTCTATAGAATTCCATACCAAGAACAACTCCCTCCACCCAAAAAATGTCTGTATACTTCCAAATAGCAAATATTATGCGTAAACAATGGCTTTCCGTCATATTTCGAGAAACAATACATTTTTAGCGACACCATTCTTATTTCAAGCAGCACTACATTTTGTAGAAAATATTTAATATTTTGAATAATTTATTTGCTTATTTTCCATTTTCTTTCAGGAAACAATACATTTTGAGCAACACCATGGCTGATTTTTTTTTATTTATGTCAAACAAAAAAAAAAATTTTAGAACCTATTCGGTATTTGAATAATGTATTTGCTTATTTTCCATCTCATTTCAAGAAACACTAAATTGTTTACAATAAAAAATTTGGTATTTTGAATCGTGCATTTGCTTATTTCCAATCCTATTTCAAGGAACAATACCTTTTAAGCTACACCAGCAAATATTTCCTCATCATATTTCAAGCAGCAAAACATTTTGAAGAACATTCTTTGTATTTTGAATAGTACCTTTGCTTATTTCCATCTTATTTCAAGAAATAATATATTTTGAAAAACACCATCTTAAATTTCCTCATCTTTTTCAAGAAAAAATTCATTTTAACTAGCACCATTACATAATTCCTCATCTTGTTCTAAGCAGCAAACATTTGATGAAAACATTTTGTATTTGCATAATGCATTTGCTTATTTCAATATTTTGTTTATATTTTGCTTATTTCAAATATATTTTGAGTAGTACCATCACATATTTCTGCATTTTATCTCAAGCAGCAAAACATTTTTGTGAAAATATGTAGTATTTTGCATAATGAATTGGCTTATTTCTATTTTATTTCGAAAAACAAAGCACCCTGAACAACACCATCAGATGTTTCCTCGTTTTATTTCAAGCAGCAAAACATTTAGAAGAAAACATTTGCTATTTTGAATAACAATTTTGCTTATTTCCCTCTTATTTCAAGAAACATTACATTTTCAGTAACACCATCCCGTATTTCCTCATTTTATTTCAAGCTGCAAAATATTTTGACGAAAATATTTGGTGTTTTGAATAATGCATTTGCTTATTTCCGTCTTGTTTCAAGAAACAATACACTTTGACCAACACCATTGCAAAATTTCTGATCTTATTTCAAGCAGCTAAACATTTTGTAAGAGAACATTTGCTATTTTGAATAGAGCATTTCCTTACTTCCATCTTAGTTCAAGAAACAATACATTTTGAGCAACATCCTCTCGTATTTCCTCATCTCATTTCAAGCAGAAAAATATTTTGATGAAGATATTTGGTATTTTGAATGTTGTATTTACTTATTTCCCTCTTATTGCAAGGAAAAATACATTTCTAGCTACACCATCACGTATTTCCTCTTCTTATTTCAAGCAGCAAAACATTTTTAAGGACTATTTGGTATTTTAAATAACGCTTTTGCTTATTTCCATCTTATTTCAAGAAGCAGTAGATTTATATTACCCCCCCCCCCAAATGTAAATCTTCAATTATATTCCAATTATATTGGTGGTGTCAGTGGCCATATTACTATCATATCCAATAGCCAAGCCTCTCAATTTCGTATAAGACACTGAAGTCATCAACATTAATTGTATATAATTCGCATAGTTTGAAAGACTGTTGCTTGTGCTCACCAACGTTCCATTTATGTAGGCAATGATTTGACTAAACAAATTGTTTAGTACACAATTTTCATAGGAT
Organism: Artemia sinica; assembly: GCA_027921565.1. Taxonomy (NCBI): domain Eukaryota; kingdom Metazoa; phylum Arthropoda; class Branchiopoda; order Anostraca; family Artemiidae; genus Artemia; species Artemia sinica. The sequence goes on from CM051273.1 coordinate 8,308,560, forward strand.
AACCCCTCAGCTGCACTTGGTTTTTATTGTTAGATTTTTTCGACAATGACGCGCAAATCTATAATTGTATGTATAAATGTATGTATGTATGTATATACAAAAAAAACATGAGGCGATGGGAAAAAAACAATAAAACCGAACATAATCATAACAAAACCAACAAAGAAACACAAATAAATTAGAAACTTAAAACAAAAAAAAAACCACAAGCAAATTAAAAAGAAAAATGTACTTGTATATGAATCTCCACGAAAATATTTATAAAGAGATACATCTTTCAGGATTTATCAGCCCTTCATCAACATACTTAGCCAAATTCCTTAATGTCATTTTAATTCGTGATCCTACAATCCCTTCCATCCACCTTCTATCTGCCAACACTAGCTAAAAACATTCAAATCTCAGATCCACTAATTCCTTTTCAATTCCCCCCAAAATGAAAATATTCTCATCATTTTCTCCACACACCGGACAAGGGAAGGGACCCCTAAATTTCTTGTCCCTTTCTCCAATATCAATGGACCCTCCCCTTAAATTCAAACCCATTTTATTTCTTCCCCTCTCAACCCCAACTTAAAATTAATTTATTCCCCTCACTTGTTCCTTCACTGTACTATACAGACTCAGAGATCTCGAGGCCTCCTTCCGAGCCTGCCACTGCTGTATACCTTGCTCATTTAACCTTTCTTTTACCTTATCAACCTCTGTATCAGAATTCAATCCCTGACCTTCATTCCAAAAATATGAATATCCTACTTCATCTAAAATTTTCTTAATTTCTTGTGGCCACCCTACCTCTATCTTATTGCTCCAACAAGCTAAAATAAGCTTCTTTCGCTAGACTATTTTTATCTTCTTAAAGTTTTTATCCAAACTTCACCATTCTTATTAACCTATCATTTCTTAACCTACTTAATCCTAAATCCCCCTCCAGTACAATATTGTGAGTAGATTTGTGGGCCCTAAAAACTGTCTTAAAATAATTTCTTTGCATTCTCTCCAACTCCCCACTTTCTCTAGAACCCCACAGCTCACACCTGTAATGCATAACCGGGAGGAGTTTAGTCCTCAATAAATATTTATGCATTGCTAAGTCCCTAATCTTTCCAACCTCACTTTTTAAAATTAAACTCATACACATATTTCTCTTTTGTACTAAATACTTAACATCCTGTGCATATTTACCATTCCAAAAACACTTAACTTCCTAAATAAATGAATTTGTTTTAATCTCTATAAAATCACCTTTAAATCTAAATTGATCATCTTTCCTTATTTTTCCACCTTTCCAAAAAACTACAATTACTGTTTTCTTCTTATTCAATTCTAAACCTTTTATATCAAAATATTCCTCCCTTATGTTTAATAATGTTTGCATTTCTTTTGCGGATTGTGCTATGAGAGCAATATCATCAGCAAACAAAAGCATGCATATTTTCGAAACACTTATCAGTACTTCCGGAGCACTTTTCTTTCTTCAAGAAATCAACTATATCATTAATATACATGTTGAACAAAATCGGTAACAGTGGGCCTCTGTTTTAAACCTATTCGCGTCAAAATTCTTCTGGATACCTTACCTAGTATTCTAACAACTAGGCCAACTGAACTATATATTTCTACAATTAATATAGCAAAATTTACAGGCAATCCGATCTCCAAAAGTGACTTAACTAGCATAGCATTAATCACATTATCAAAAGCCACTCTTACGTCCAGGAACCCTACCTAATTCCTAACCACTCTTTTCATGATTCCTTTTCAAACTATACTATGCTATATAAATACCTGCTCTATTGCACCCCCTTCTTTCCTATGCCCACCCTGCTCATCTATTGATTTTCCAAATTC